>VWZZ01003248.1:431306-475018 GCA_013399095.1 Psophia crepitans
GGAAAGGGTGGTCGGGCATTGGAACGGGTTGCCCAGGGAGGTGGTGGAGTCACCATCCCTGAGGGTGTTTAAGGAAAGGTTAGATGTGGTACTTAGGGACGTGGTTTAGTGGGTAATAGGTGGTGGGGGGATGGTTGGACTAGACGATCCTTGAGGTCACTTCCAACCTTAATGATTCTATTCTATTCTATTCTATTCAAGATTGCCAGTGTCTTGGCACTTGCAGTCAAATTCAGAAAATGCCCCTCAAATCATTAATTATTAAAAAAGCATTTTTAAAACCATTAAAAGGACTTACATGTGGCTTTCTTACCCACATAGTAAGAAAGGAGTTAGCCGTGGGGTTGATGGCACTACTGATGCCATTAAAATGTTGATACTTAACAGCACATGAATTACAATTAAAGAAGGGTAGCTGGATGGAAGGAGGCACTGTTTTGTACACACAAACTGGAGAGAGTGGTGAAGCAAAGGCTTTACCCTGAGGGTTAGGAGGACCAGTAACACAGTAATTTGGAAGGTGCCATTGGAGTTAAAAAGGTTCGTCCCAGTCCACGCAAGAAAGTGGCATTGTGACCATCGCAGCATGAGAAAGCCCTCTTGCAGTGAGGTGTGTACTAAAATTTGTACTGTCTTTCATTCATGGACATGGAACAGAAAGATTTGGTGAGGATAGAAATGGCGTATGTCAGGAACAGCTAACAGTCTGGATGAAAAAAACAGTGAAATAACAAGAATTATTTAGAAGATGCTGGGATAATGAAGCTGGGTAGTCAGCCAGCTGACAGAATGGTGGGTTTGAAAATGGAAAGAGATTTCTTACAGGGAGCAGAAAGATTTTTTTACCTATATTCCAAGATAACAACATGACATTCAGGAGGAGGTAGTAAAGGGACAATTGGAGAGAAGAAACAAAATAAAATAAGCAAGGAGTTTTTTTTAGAGGCAGCAGTCAAAATTGAGTACTTCAACTGAGAGGAGGAACAGAGGAGCGATTCTGAGAGTAATAAAGTTTTGAATTGGAGGTGCAACTGTGAAAGAAAGAAGGGGAAGACATGAGGAGACAAGACACTGCAGATACAGGCTGAGGTTCTGGAGAAGAGCATTCATTAGTAGAAGGGGCATGTGAGAAGACAGTCATAGCAGCAGAGGTGGGAAAGATGCTGGAGAAGAATAAGCAGATCACAGTGCTGAAGATGGGAGTAGGAGGAATACAGTGGATATATTTAGGGGTGTTATGTACAAGTTATATAGCTTACTAGATGCAAGAACACATAAGAGGAATATTCTAGACATTTATTTTTTTTTTAACTGTCAGAAGGGAAGGGGCTAGTGATCCACCATGGCAAAGAGCCTGTATTCAGCAAAAGCCAGTCTGATGTGAAGACACTGAAGGATGATCTGATTTTAGGGGAGGAGTCTTTCTGGTTATAAAGACAGTGGTTCATTTAAACCCACAGCACAATAGTGCTAGGTAGAATATTTAGTTTGTGTACTTTTTTTTTTCAATTATAGCTGTTTTATTCACGCAATATCTATCGTTTTAAAATTGTATTGATCTGTTAGTGTCAGTTATCTTATGACCTTGAGCTTTATGATAACTACGCAGTGATTTTTCCACTTAAAGTTTTCAACTGATTGCCAGTTGTAGTCCTTGTGTGCTTTTTCATTCATTTATTCAGGATGGTAAAATAACCTGCATTTACAGCTGTTACTGTATCACAGGCCTGCAAAGTTTTAGATGACTCATTTTGCAATCTACATGGTTTTTAACTTCAGAAATGAAGTCATCTGCCTATTGAATAGGTAGCCAGTAATTCTCCATGGATCCATTCTTCACTCTTGTTCATTTAGGGGCAAAACTAATCTCTCACCTTTCCTCATTGCAAGCTTGCAAATATGAAGCTTGTTTAAACAAGCTTTACACTGTTTCACCTGAAAGCCAAACTAATTTTAGTGTCTGGTTTTGATGCTTACAACTTTCATGTATATAGGAGCATTACTCAGTGTGACAGAGCCTCCTTGTCCTGTCTTATACCCTGGTCCATGGTGCTGCGGGAAATACACAGATGCACTTTTACATTAAGAATTGGAAACTATGATAATATGAGTCAAAAAATATCCTGCTCATAGTCCAATTAGAAATTAATAATCTGCATGTATTATACCCCTTTGTCTAAGTGATAGAGAGTCTAATACCACTGACATTTGCTGCAAAAATTGCTCTGTGGGGTTCTCTGCTTCACATAATTTGGACTTGCCCCAAGATTATTTAATTATGGAAAAGAAATTTCTGCTGTCATTGAACCAGTGTTGGAGGTTTCAAGTGGAACCAACATATGCTAAGCTTACATAAATTATTAAACCAGATTTAACTTAAACTTTTTCCTTTTACACATTGTGGATGGCCTTGTGTCTAGCCTAGAACACGTAGTCAGAACGACTACTCCTGTCCTGGAGTAGCTGTTGTATACATCGAAGTAATTCTGATTTGCTTGTTTTGAAAACAGTAAAGTGTCAAAAGAGAAAAAATGGAATTTCAGAGCAGCCTTCTCAATGTATATGATTGCACTGGTAGATTTGTGTAAGATGGTCTTCTAAGGATATACACTCGTTTTAATAGATTTTGTCAGGTGAACACTATGGGAACATTTTTCTACTGTATTATTCAAGATTGCACTGTTGGGCTTTAAAGTTGCACACTATCAGAACAGTTTTCATCAGTCTTGAGAACTGCTACTGCAATATGTTTTATTTTCTGTTTTTCTTGTTCTTTAGCATAACATTATGTAATTCATAAATTATCCTGAGAAACTGTCAGGCTTTTGTTTTCTCTCTAATAAGATTTTAGTTTGGTGACCTCTGATCATTAGGCAGAATATTTCAGAGAAGAAGAGAATGAAAGTCTGTGAGAAATGCCATTCTTTGATGCCTTTGATGAAGAGATGCTTCATGGAGTCGGTGTGACACACAGCATGGGTGTAATCCCTGACTACAGGCTGACTTTAGAACATCATGCGCCAGCTGTGGTCAACTTGGCATTTTTTAAGGGTGCTTTGGGGCTGGGCTTTTTAATGATGTAGAGAATATTGCAAGACTGCAGACTTTCTCATGTTCCATCTAGTAACCATAAGGTATGGCTTTATAATGACATTATCATTGCCTGTGCTGTAAACTGTATTAATCGCTCTGAATGGGTAGGGCAAAGACAGTAAACAGGTTTATGCAGTATTCTTGCTGGAATCCCGGAGAATAGAAACATGGAACTGTTTCTACTGACTCACACAGTACTATGAGTCTTTTGGAACAAGTTGTGCCAGATGTATGTTATCTCACCATCATGAGGAATTAGTGTGTGACTGTGATGTTTTAAGAAATTTTCAGTTGTTTTTTTAGGAGTGCTAAATGCCACATATTTAAGGATGTATTTGTTTCTGTTAAGAAAATGATCATTTGACATTGACACACTGGCATAAAAAAGGAAAAGATAGTGAAGATATAACGTTTGGAATCTCTAACATCCCCAAATAATTTTGGCTGTATAGTTAGTTTTAAATTAAGTTGGTGTCTGAAAAGGCATGAGGATAATAGCAAGCATTCACAGCTTGAATCAGACCCCACAAAGTGATGAATTTATCTAAAGATATTTTATGAAATATTTTTCCCCTTTTGTTTGTGCGATTAAGTCTGTGGATATGCACAAGTCACATTTCCCTGTTAGTTTAAAATTTGCTTTTAAGAGAAATGAAAAATCTTTTTCTCCACTTCGGTAGAAGTAACTGTTGAGGGAAGTTATGCTCTATCACGTCTTCTAGGTGATGGGTAAAGATCAGGTAGTTCCATCTGTCCCCTGCTTCCTTTAAGTGATGTCTGCTTGTTCAGTGGAAGCAGAAACAAGGACATGTTTGCTTCTCTACAGCTCTTCTCTCTTAGAAAGCCGTTCTGACTACTTGAACTTTTGGTTCATAATGTTCTGGCACGTAATATTGTGCAGGCCTCCACAATGCAGCATCCACAATTTTTCTGCGCAGCATCCACAGAAAAATGATGGGAGAAGTATGGGATAATGTGTGTTCACTCGATGTGTGTTAGGCCGTTGACGTGGAACCACTTCTTAATTTACGTCTCACAGAGCCACTGAGTGTCTTTCTCCAGTGGTGTCTACTCTACAGACTGCAAGATAGCAAAAATACTCTAGGGATATTATACATGAGGTACCTTAGGTACCAGAAACTTAAGCAGTCTGGAGCTCCCCACAGGCTAATTTTCCTTGCTGAAGCAGAGTAAATTAGCCCACATGAAGCTCGTGGTGCTGAGAGTAGAGTGCTTCTGGTATCCAAGTTAGTTCATCTAAAAATAGCTTTGGAAACTCTCTACTCTTTGCAAGCAGCTGTGTGGTCATGCATTTATTGCCTGGCGATGGCTGGGGCATGCATGGAACTGAAATAGTTAAAGATCAGAAGATACTCTGCCTATCAGTAATTTTAGGCATAGTTTAAATGGTCAAGGTAAAATGTAGGTGAATATAAACTTAATCTGCCGCACAAAGAAAATAGATATGCATTTATTAAACATGTTTATTTTAAAGTGTTTCTTTATTAACCATAAAATAAATGTCCAATTAACTCTAAATGTATTATTTAAAACAACCATTTACAAAGACTATCTCCTTTCATACGCTGGTGGCTTGGTAGATATCAGTATCAGATTGCTTTACGCTGCAATTAGAAGTTTTATTTTCATCTGAACTGTCTATGCCAGACTTCCATTTATTGAAAGGATCACTGATAGGAAAAACACACCCAGACCACCCTATATCTGCCAGTCTAATATATTGGTATATCAATTTTTATTAAAAATGTGATTCATGACATAAAAGAGGCACCAAATGTATGTGCTATTTTTAAGCTAGATGTAACATTTCAATATAGGCTATAAAAAGTAGAGTTTTTCACATTGATGTCATAAGAGATGCTATAATTTTTCAGCGTATGACACGTTCCTAAAATCTATATTGGGTTACTTGCTGTTATTTTCTTTGAAATACATTTTTGAAAGCATCCAGTGGTCTGTAAAAGTGTGAACCAGTCTGTAGATACTTAATTGTCTATACTTTGCTGTGCTATACCTGTGACATAATTAAAACAAGGATAGTATAAATATCTCCCCCCGCTTAAGAACAGTGATTAGGGTAAACAAGCATGAATATCAAAGTTATTTCACCTTTCTTGTGGGATATCTTGTTTCTAGAAGTGAAAGTGTTTTGATGATGTAGAGGCCACTGTCCTGAGTAACTTCTAATCTGAAATGAAGATGTGCAAACCCATTTTAGAAAGACTTTGAACCTCTCTAACTCTCTGCAGTTGTGAAGACTTGCTGTATTTTTGAGCTATAACAAGGAGATTTTTGTAAAATGTTCTTCATAGTAGAACTTGTTTTATATAAGAAACATACTTAAAAAGCTAATTTCTTTTCTCCTTTCTGCACTGCAATCCACAAAGTGTGATTAATAATAGATTTAAATTTGCTAAGTGCATTTACTCCTTTGTGCCATCATAAAGAGAATCTATTACTGTAAAATTGAGGCTTAGTTCCAAATTGCGCCATTATGAAGTTTTCTTCCAGCAATGTTTTGTCTCTAATACACTTCCCTCATTGTAATTCTATTGCAAACCTGATGTCTAGCATCAAGTCTCACAATAATTATTTTAAATTGCTACTAGGAACAGTAGTCCTGGTGGGATATATTACTACCATTCTAACAAGATGAATTTCAATGCACTTGTAACCATATTATAGTGTATTATGAAAGAAAGAAAATCTTTGAGTTGTAGATAGGCAAGCAGATTCAGAACACTGAAAAATTATTTTTATCAACTTCTTAGTATTTCATGTTACACTTTTATATGATCAGTTTAAATGAGTATTAATTATATATTAAAATGTATGATAAACTATTACTAAATAGTGGCTTTAAGTAAAACTTAGCAATGAGACAGGGTGAAGCTTTAGAAATGAAATTGTGTTCCTGAATTTGCTAGTAGACTCAAAGCTTGGAAGTCATCTGGACTGGTGCTAAGAGTAAGTGAAAACTAAAAAGCAGTCCAAACTAAAGGCATGCACTGTAAGCATTCATTTCAAAACAGCAGAGCTCCACCTCTGCTGTGAAGTTCTGTGGCACTTCTTCATGATGAGATCACAGATTAGCTCCTAAATTCATCCCACCTAACACAGAAACTTCAAGGCAGATCCTCACCGGTGTTTTTAAAATGAATACCCAGCTGATGTAATAGGAGTATGAATACAGTAAAGCACTGTCTGGAAATTTATTATATTGTGCAGTTCTAGAATTAAGTGCTTGTGCTGTAATTAAATGATAATGTGTAACTATTTGCACACCAATATTCAATATCATTCTGAAGTTACAAACAGATAAGTCTGTAAAATATTAATCTAAAATGAACCGTTACAGAGCACTGCTCAGAAGATGGCTAAAATTTCCGACTTCCCCAATTTCGTATTTAGAAAATGCAGAGCAGAGAGTTGTTTAAGCAACATTGAAAAAAACCTTCCCAGGCAAACAAAAGAACAGGGCAAACTTTTACATCACTCTGTCTTATAAAAGAAGCCAGGTGCCTGGTTTTAGTTCATGTGTGTGAGTTGTAAGTGACACCTTTAAGGCAATTAAAACAACAAGAAACTTGCATGATAGCAGTCATCGTGGGAACCCATGCCGTGGTCTCATTTTCTCAACATCCTCTGGAGGAGACGATAAACTGCACACAGCATGTGGTGGAAAATCATCAACTATCTTCTGTTTTAAACTGGGTGGGTTTCATATTCTGAACGTGGGGTTGATAGCTGAATCTGCAAAAGGATCATGTTGTCTGTGTACGTTCAGTTGGCTACGTGTTCGGTTTGAGGGTGGTCACATCATGCACAGGACTACCTGTAGTGATTTCATCTGTACATACAGCTATAGAAGTCACACTGCACTTTCTTGTTTTGGGAAAAAAAATTGTCTGGGTGATGGAAAAATGATTAGAAACAGAAAGTGCCTTGAGTCTAATGGTCTGTTTTCTTCAACTGCTCACATCCCTCTTCATAAATGTTTTACAATGCCTGCCTCTTCCCCCTCCCGTTTCTGAATTACAATCTTTTCTGTGAACTTAGGAAAGAACCTGCAGTCCAGAAGTATATGTTGAAGTTGTTTCTCTAAGGATGTGGCATGGAAAGAAGTGTGTTACCTTCGAACTGCCAATTAACTTTCAAACCGAGGCTGATTTAAAACAGTGATGTAGAGAACTGCAGAAGATTTTAGAAATTCTTTACAGGACAGATTCTCATATTTCCGTATACTTGTTTCTACTGTTACTTTAATTCCTTGAATCATATGTGCCTAAGGGTGTTTAACGTACAACACTTCTGTGTCTGCATTTTTGTATTTTTGTTCATATATATATTTTGTTCATATATATATATGTATATATATATGTGTGTATATATATATATATATAAGCTCTCAGTTACCATGCCCAGGTTACTCATACACTTCGACAGAGTTATAAGTGAGATTGCAATATTGCTGCATATCTTGTTGTCTTCAGAAACTAAATCTAATAAGGCAAAATGTATGTCACTCTCTAAATTCAAACTGCTATGCCAGTGGCCACATTTTCACATTTGGCCAGTACCCGCTGACTCGTGTTGTAAGGTCGCTGCAGACTATAATTTTTGAAACTTGATTAAAAGAGAGCTCAGATCCTCAAAAGTGATGGCCTCTCATCCTGTGTGAAGGAAAGCTAAGGAAGTAAAGTAAAGGTCTCTGCTGGATTAAGGTTAAAGTACTTAACGCCTTGCAGAGGCGATGCCAGAAACTGAGACGTGAATTGTCGATAACGACATCACTGCCGTTGGTGGTGTTCCATTAAAAGTAAATACGTACTTTTGCTTTTGTGCCTTGCCAGCTTGAAATGCTGAAAGTAATTTTGTTTGTTTAGAACAAGTACAGAATGAGTGCAAATGTGTCATGAGTGCAGATGTCATGCAGCCGTAGGCCACAGTCCATTACGAAGGTATCACTCTTCAATGGATATGAAAATAGGCCAATATTCATATTCTAACTTTTGAATCTGCTTTAACTCTTAGTAGAGGCATTAGAATTCATTTATGAGAGCTTACTACACACAGTCCTTCAAGAAGTTCTTCAATGGTGTTTACTCGCACCAGCTTTGCTGCAAGTTGAAGGTGCAACTAGCAAAATGCTGTATTTCCCCCTCACCAGTCATGGTTCCCATAAATCACATTAATCCAGCTACCAGTTGGAAGTGCTTATCCCAGTCTGAAAAGGCCAGGGACTGGAGCAGTATCATATTGCCCTGGCACAGATGTTTCAATGCTTCTTGATGCTAAAGCTCTACCAACCATTGTTTGAAGCTATCTTCCAAAGTTTTTAGGAATCATCTTGTCAAATTACTATATTTGAATTAAGTATTGTACAGTGTCATCTTTCTTCTTAAATTAATTTCAGCGTGTGGAGATTAGTGTTCAGATGTACATTTTCAGAAATGTTGCAAAAGTATCGAGTATTTTTCCCTTTGACTGGACTAAATATATAGTGTACCCGAGAGGTTTTTGCTAGGCAGATGTCAAACTATGAATCTCAAACATTTTCTGATAAATAAAAGGCTACCATTAATGCTAAAAAAGGTATATTCCACAACATATTGCTTTATCCAGCAGAGGCTGTTGGAAAGAGATAAACAGAATTTCATCCAAGGCCCTCTGAGTGTTAATAAAGTAAAACTGAAGATGCATAGAGCTACTAAAAACACTCTTAAGTGCTAAATAAAAAATTCTGTCAGAGTGAGCCCATAACTTCACCTCTTGGGATTGATCACATCCTTCGGCTTAAAATATGAAGTGAGCCTTAATGAGGAATTGAAATTAGCTTGGAAATTTTTAGTAATTCTTACTTCTTTGAACTTCAGAAAAGAGTAATTCATTTGCTAGTTCAAGAAGTAAGGCAAGAATATGTGCTGTTGAAATATTTTAATAGTACTTAATTTGCCAACACTAGATGGCAAGAGACATATTCTATTTAACATTAAGAAAATACTATGTGAATTTACCAATATGTGTGTCAACTCCAGATTTCAAGAGTGTTGAATGGATTATTGTCCAGAGCTAGATGAATTTGAATTCCACAGAGCTGAAATGTTGGAAATCAGCTGCATGATGTATGAACGCAAATAATAGTGCTCCTGACGTAGGAAAAAGTGATGGAAATTAAACATCTAGTTATGCACAGTGTGTCTGCACAATGTGCTGCATGCACCGCATGTGTTAGAATTTCTTCTCAGTTCTTTTTTTAATCTTTTATTCATAGCATTGCAGGTGATGAAAAATTTATGCCTTGAGTCTGGCATTGAAATTAAATGCAAAATGAAAACAGAAGCAGTTTATACTGACAGCTTAAATATCTTTATCTAGCATACGGTTGCACTATAAAAATCACTGGGTGACTTTTAAAATCTCCCATGTGCAAAAATGCAAACATTGCACAATAAAGGATGAAGTTAGGACTCTCTGTATATTAACAGAAAAGTTGCCATTCATTATCATTCACTAGTAATTTTTTTTCAGAATTATTTCAGAATGTCAGGTGAGTGTGAATACAGATTCCTACACAGTCCACACTGACACTACTATGTGACGTAGAGAAAACAACGGGGTTTTGCATTGTACTTTACGAATGTGATTTCTATACTTGCCTTATTTTCAAATTAATGAAAGGCATACATCTTGTACTTGAATACTGCTAGAGTAAAAGGTTAATTAGTCAGGTGAATCAGTTCCTGAATTATGACTGTCATAGTGCATGTGTTCTGTAATAAGGGCAAGATTACTAAGAAACATACATATATTTTTAAAGTGACAATCCATGTAACACATCCTTCAAAAAGTATAAAATAAAAAGCAGTTTTTATTGTAGTTACTTCAGCCATAAATGACTGTATTAAAAATGCAGTTTTATTCTGTGTCATTCAATCACTTTTGGTGATGTATTGTACCTGCAATGGATTTTTTGTTGGGTTTTTTTTTTTTTTTTTTTTTCCTTGTTGCTGCTTTTACTGTATATGTAATGCTAGGTCAGTAATTATAATTTAAAATCAAAAATTTGCATCAAGAAAATAATTGCTATGAACTTTAGTGAGTAGTGCATTGTTTTGCATCGTGAGATCAAGGTACTAACACTAAGAGAAATAATGTAATTTTAAACATTTTAATAACTAAAATATGAAGTGTACAAGTCTGTTTGCAGCCACGTAGGGTACTAACAGTAAACTACCGATTACATTTTCATACATAGAAGCCTGTTTTCCAGTGCTTACCTGTTTTACATCCAGTTTCTGATTTGTGGCTTTTTACAATGCCTTATATAAATGTTAGTGTATACAATTATGCAGATAATTTTATACAATATTAATTGTGCTAAGAGTGTACTGAAAGTCTGTTTAATTCAGTAATTCATTTGCATTTTAATGATTCTAACAGCATAAGGTTACAGTGTAAAATTGAAACATCTCGATGACTGTTACTGCAGTGTGAAAAGAGTTGAAGCTCTTATTTTGTGCTCTTCAATCTATTAAATATATCATTAGTAAAATTCACATTTTAAAACACTGGGGAACACACATTCAAACAGTTACCAAAATCAGCTGCAATATCTCTTCAAGCCCAGTGTATAACAAAGGGCACCAAACATTCTGAATTTGGTATCTGTGCTATTCGATTGCTGATTTTAATACATTCACTACAAGCATTCAGTGCTTGAGCGGATAATTCTGGTAGCGATGGTCTACTGAATATATCAAATACACTTGGGGAAAGACGCTGAGATACCTTTCAGTGGGAGGAAGGAACGTGAGAAACAGATAATATTTTATTTTTTAATCGGGTCTTTTAAAGACACGAGATACAGTCGAGGGTCTGGGGTTTTGTATGCGACAGGAGCGAGCGTGCGAGCTTTCACAAGTTCAGGGAAGAACATATTCTGTTGATCTGTATCAATAGATTTTAAGTTAGCTGTGTAACATTTCTCTCAATTCCTTTATCATATACAGATTTAATATCAGCATGAATAAATCTAAATTGTTTGCTTCTTTCTTCCTAATTCCTGAAGCAATGTAAAGGCCTGGAGAGGTTTGAAGTGACAGGATTACAAGCAGTCTTTTGCATACATGGCCTTTAGGGATGAGCGGCTACCGCGCATCTAATAAACAAGAAAGTGAATTCGTTGAATAATGAATTAAGTGGCATAAGTTGTGATAACAAGGAGCAAATGTAACTTCAGACGAATGGTATTTGCTTTGTGTGGGGTTATCTGAGAGGGCTGATGCTTCGCCAAGGGATATCGAAAAAAGGCTTATTATATTAAGATGTTCTTTCACAGAACACAGCCTAAAATGATCTTGCAATTTTTTCGTTTGCTGAGCTCCTTTGTGTGCCTCTATCAAACCAACTGTCTCCACCAGGGGGATAACTGGGATTCTTTTAGGCCGCTGAGTTTTGTTTATAATGGAAATTCCTAGTGAGTTTTAGATGGGTCACTCAACAATTAAATAGAGATGTCTAATTGGTTGATCCATATTAGGGTCAGCAGCTGGTTACAGAATAAAAGCTCGCAGTGCCCCACTTGCACAGTTCTGAACCAAATTAAATTATTAATCTACTCTTTGCTTCAATGTAGCTTCACAGGGATCCCTAACCTGCCATACCGAATAAAGCAGAACTACTACTTTACATTTTCATTATGATGAATTATATTTTAAATTGCAAATACATTCCCATTTAGTTCGCACAGAATATCACATCCGATACCTTGAATTTATTCAGGCAGTTAGTGTTTATGTTTATTTTGCTAATTCTAGCTATTAACTGGACCTGGGAAGTCATAGGGATACAGTTGGTGTAAAGAAAGTAGCGAAACAGTCAGAATATGAGAGTCTAAAAGAACTGAAAGGAAAATATTTTATTTCTTCAACTGATTTTTTTTTTTAAATTGAGAAGGGGTTTATGTGTTGAATAGGCTAGAAGTTAATTCACGATTAAACACAATTATCTTCATAGTGGCAGGGAGGAAGCAGGTCTCTTACCTGTTCTGTCATTATATATTTATTTCAATTTTGTGTTATTTAATTAGTTAAAGCTGAGGCGCATAATGTGTTAGAGTACAGTTTCAGCAAATTATGAAGAGAACTGTGTGTTCTCAAATAAAACCTGCAATTTTTTAACAGTTACACTTCATAATTTGTAAAGAGCAACAGCTGAGATGAATCAGACTCTGCGTTATTGTTCATTCTGGTCCAGTGAGGAAGATTATAACTTGAATTATACTTCGTGAATAATGGCAGGAAATATGCAGCTATGTGCTTTTTCATTATTTTTTAATTAAGTTTCTAAAGATACCTAGTGCCAGTACCCAGCTGACTAAGTGGTCTTGGCACTAGATCCTGTTGCTTTTAAAAATATACGTATTGATACATACTGCCTGCAGGAATAAAGAAGCAGGTCTTGTTTTTAATTTCAATAGAATGAGGTTCCAGGCTTTAATGTCACATTAAATAGAGCGTGCTACTTCCTGAGAAGGGGACCTGGGAAAGAGATAATCCAAAGGGATTGTTGTCTCCATTGTACCTTGAAATTCAGTGAGCTATTCCAATGATGCTGCATGGTGGCTTACACCGATGTTGTGCCTAGCCCAGTTCTGCAAGAGCAGAATTAGTCTTATTGCACCTACGCATGAATTGCATACCACTGAAGTCGTCACAAAAGGAATACAGTCTTACGGTTTACACCTAAACCAGGTATTAACAGCTGTTTTTTATGCTGTGGATCTCCAGATGTGGAAGAGCCTTTGATCGCAAAATAGTTTTGCTGACACTTTCAAATAAACTTGTTATTCAGCTCTTGGATGACAAGTTGTAAACTAACTTGATGTTGATGAGATTGGCTTTGGTCTTGTTTTGTTTGTGAGGATATAGTCTTTTTTTTCTGTTTTTTTTCAAGTTAGTCAGGTCCAGAGAAGAATCATGACCAAGTTGAATGAACAGTAGGTACAGTGTCAGATGAAGTGCGAAGTAAGGCAGAGAAAAATGTGAAGCATTCATATACTTTCCTCAGTTCCTACTGTATTAGCAATATTAATTTAGAAGAAGAATGGAAATTTCTGTTAAAAGTGAGGTTGCTGTCAAAAAGAAATTAGGGTATGTAAAAAGAATAGGCTAGAGAATAATGCAGAAATATCATTACAGAAGCTCTGTCTCATTTCGAATGTTATTTCCCATGGTGGATACCCCTCTCACGATGGATGTGGCAGGCTGGGGAGAGCTCAGGAAGAATGGTGCAAGGTTAGAAAGTTTGTATTGTACCTGAAAACAGCATTTTGTCAGACTTGAAATACGTGTGTAACTAATGTACACGGATTATATTCAGAGCTTCTGTTTTCACTATTAGAAAAGAGCACAGGGGAAATGGAAAGATGGCAGATTCATAACTGGTATAAAATACGTTTTTGTACAGCACAAAAGTACCCTCAAGGTACTTGTCACACAATGGTTTTAGTACGCAAGGTAGGTCTTGGAGGGAAGGATAGAAAGCTTTTTTCTTCAGAACTGTGCATTGGAATAGGTAGCGATAAGGAAGCACAAATTGGGTAAATAAAAAGTAGCCTTTATGCCGTTCTCTAAGTAGTTATGACTGGAAGAAGTATTTTCTGGAAAGGGACATCAGCATCCTACGTTTTGTTTCCTGTGCCTTCATTCTAGATTTCCTTTTTCAAACACTTATTGAAAAAACGTTTGCAACAGAAACTCCTCTTTCTTGCAGCTTCTAAAATAAGTTCATGCACAGAGCAGAGCTTTGCACCATGCCTGTCGTCCCTGGCTGCTCACCTCAGTGCCCTCTCCATGCTCCATACTGTCTGGTTTTCTACTCTTCTCCAAAGTTGTAAACCATTGGTCGCTTATTGTGTATATTTCACATATAAAATTTTGTTAATTTATCGTTCTAATTCTGAAGTAAGAATATTTTTGCGTACCATCCATATTCTGAGCCATTTTAAACTACTTGAAGTAGTCACTGACAGCAGCATTGCCACAGTGGCAGGCAGACTGGGGTTGTCCTTGTTGAGGTTCTCCAGCAGGTTTTGTATTTCTTGCTACGATCCAGTATGATATAACTGTGGTTTTGTTGATGCTTACGCTATCTATTTGAAATCTAGTTCACCTGTGACTATGTGATCTATCATCATACCTCTTGACTTCAGCATAAACCTACCCTAGCTTTTAGATAAATAAAAATGGAATTTCAGTCTTGTCTGCTAGCCTCTCCTTGATAAGGATAAATTTAAGTTAAGAAAAAAATTGATCAATTCTAGGTATCTGGATCAAATAATCAGCTATCTGTATCATACTGTAAAAGTTAGCTTCAATACATAAATAGTCATAAATGTAATATTACTACATTCAATGTGACTGCTTTTTATCAGCCTACTGAGAAAACAGTTCAGTTCACACAAGGTAAAAGATTTTGTGGTTTTAAGTATTTGTTTACGTGCCTCCTTCCTAAGAATGACTTCATGGTGGCAATGGTGAGAAATAAGAAGCTGTTAGACTTCAGTGATGTACTCTGAACTTTTCTCAGCTATCAGTACCATAATATATAAAACCTAGCTTAACTTGTATGGAAACATAGAAACCTGTAATGTCTGCACGGACTGGTTTTTATTTTCACTAAAATATCATGCTTTCCAGGGATAACATTTTTTATTGGTTTTGAACAAAATAAATAGAGGTGTCCAGTCAGAATCAGAGTTTCAGAACAGATTTATCAAAATCAGGGGTGCTGAGAATTAAAAAGTATTTCTGTTTGCACACGTAAAAGTACTACAATGCTTAGTCTTTCTGATCTTTATTTAAACAATTTTTATCAACACTGAGAAATAAGCCTGTTGATTTTCCAAACGAGAAGAATTTGAAGCATTTTCAAGCACAGTTCTGTATAGAGCATCTCTGAGCTGATACTTGCATGGCTTCTGTTCCATTTTGACTTAAATGGAAATGTTTCATTTGGTTCATTTCAGCAATGCTGCACTTCAATCTCCTGTTCACTAACCCAAAGATTCATGTTCAGCATAAAAATCTCCCCATAAGAAATAATGAGAGAGATGAGGCATTCAATCCACAGTCCATCTAAGATGTAGGAACAGCTCAGATAATCTTATATTATCACTGAACTGACGTAAGATGAAACAGTTGGATTTAATCAAAATAATGGAAAGAAATGGGATTTTTTTTTTGTTGGGTTTTTTTTTTTTTGTTCAGTTCTTCACTTTAAAAGTAAGAAATTTTAGTGGGAAAAAAAAATCCTGTGAAGGACTTAACTTTTGCTTAAACAACATTTTCCATCAAGATATGTTTTCAAAAGAAACTATGAAGTTCTGTGTCAGCTCTACACATTAAGGATGGTTAATGTTATCAGTGTTTTTCATTTTGATCAACGATTGTAATTTTTAACTTGCTGTTCATTTCAATGATATTTTTCTAAGTAGCTCTTTGTGACATTTTGAGAGAAATTTGGAATGTTTCCATGATTATAAGTGTAACAGTGTTATCAAAAGTAGACAGATCTTGTGCTACTGAATACCCGTAGGTGTGTTCTGAAAGCAAGTTACTCATAATGACGATATTACCTCAGAGACTTCATTCTCAAAAAGTTAGTGCTAATTGGAAAGACTGGTATTTGTTTTCCCCCACTTGGCCAAGAAAATAGCTCAAAATAAAACATTTAAAGTCAAAAGCATGAGTGGGAGAAAGCAGACCTTCCTATTGAGTTTGATAGAGATGTGGTTCCAGAGATTGTGACTAACTCAATGCAGCCTGCAGTATTAATAGACATGTGGGCTCCTAATGGAAAGAACCCAAAAGTTCCAATACCCAGCAGGAAATTGTTTTCTTTCTTTAAGTAGGCTTTCTTCTGGATTGAAAGAGAAATTTTGCTTACTGCCATTTCCCTAAAGTGTTATCTTGACTTGTGATGAAAGTACTGTGATCAGTTGATCAGTTTGATTTTTTAAAAATATTTTTCGGTTCATTGATGTATCTCATTATTACTGCAATCACAAATGTCAATTTCTTAGACAGGGTTTTGTTTTTATCATTTCCAGCATGATGAAAGTCTGAGAAAGGGTGCTTCAGACCACCCTTCTTGGGCTTTTCTTTCCATACAAGCTTTGAAGAGTGAGAGATGAGTATTTTTAGGATTAGGCATAAGCCCTAATCATTGAGGGCGTTCCCTTCCATGTCGTCTCTTTATGGAAGATTCAGAAAGGAAATTGCCTGTCTGAAGATTTGGCAGAAGAAATGCATTGACTAAATTATGATAAAGCACCATTCAAATGTACCATTTCCTGATAGTTTATTTTCTATTTGCATTAACCTGGTTATTTTTTCCCCAGAAACTATATAGAATTATCTTTAAAAACACATTAGACCACTGTAAAATACTAAAAAAAAAAAAAAATTAAAAGATCTTCTGGCTTTATGAGTCCACAGATGTTTTCAAACTCCAGATCATAGAATCATAGAATCACAGAATCATAGAGTCATTAAGGTTGGAAGAGACCTCAAGGATCATCTAGTCCAACCGTGTCCCCCCCACCTACTCCCCACTAAACGATGTCCCTAAGTACCACATCCAACCTGTCCTTAAACACCCGCAGGGACGGGGACTCCACCACCTCCGTGAGCAACCTGTTCCAATGCCTGACCACCCTTTCCCAGAAGAAATTTCTCCTCATCTCCAACCTGAACCTCCCCTGGCGCAACTTGCAGCCGTTCCCCCTAGTCCTGTCACTGGTTATCTGCGAGAAGAGGCCGACCCCCAGCTCACCACAACTTCCTTTCAGGGAGTTGTAGAGGGCAATAAGGTCTGCCCTCAGCCTCCTCTTCTCCAGACTAAACAGTCCCAGTTCCCTCAGCTGCTCCTCATAAGACTTGTGCTCCAGACCCTTCACCAGTTTNGCCAAAGTGCAGGACCTGGCACTTTGCCACATTGAACCTCATCCCGTTGGCCTCTGCCCAGCGATCCAACCTGTCCAGGTCCCTCTGCAGAGCCATCCTACCCTCCGGCAGATCGACATGTCCCCCCAGCTTGGTGTCGTCTGCAAACTGCCTGAGGGTGCACTCAATTCCCTCATCCAAATCATCAACAAAGATGTTGAAGAGGATGGACCCCAGCACCGACCCCTGGGGAACACCACTCACGACCAGTCGCCACTTGGATTTCACTTCATTCACCACCACTCTCTGGGCCCGGCCATCCAGCCAGTTATGAACCCAGCGAAGAGTGTACCTGTCCAGACCATGGGCCACCAGCTTCTCCAGGAGAATGCTGTGGGAGACCGTGTCAAAGGCTTTGCTGAAGTCTAGGCAGACTACATCAACAGCCTTTCCCTCATCCACATATTTGATGCTAACTCTGCTTGGCACAATGCTTTAAACAAGACAGATTCTACCACAGTGAAACAAGCATGTTAGTAACAGGACCAGGTATTCTGGTTAGCTGAGTAAATCCAATGCTTTCTTAACCTGGAAAGTTTGTAATAAAAATAGTAATAATATCAAGCAACAGTATAATGTCTATTCACTGTAATATCTTTCAGTTGGGGAACTGTCAGTATTTTAGATTTTTTTTTAACATTAACACCACTACTTTATACATAATTAATTTAATTCTTTGGAGAGGCTAGCTCTTAACTAAAACTTAAAGCTGTGGAAAGATAATGTAATTTGACACAGTTCAATTTTGCTTAGTATTTTAAAATGGTATAATCAAAGCTCCTGAAGACTTTTTTAACATGTTCTGTAGCAGCATCCCAGACTTTTTAGTTCTGCAGGTAGTTTCGGGGTTACAAGTGTTATTTGATGATGTGCACACTAGATTTTAGGTAGTTCTTTTTAAATTTGTGTGTGTGAAGGGTGCTTTAACTTACCTTATGTTTCCGCAATCCATGGAAGAAAGCATAGGGAGAGACATGGTTTATTGCACATTTATCTGCCATCAGCTGCTCTGATACGTATTTAGATGTCTTGCATGTTTTCAGGATGGTGTTGAGGCTCGGTCAGATCCTGGCATCCTGCAGCAGTGTTAGCTCTCCTCATCCCCAGCATGAGGGCTGAGGCCAGGTTATTGACTGCCACAAAGGAAACTCCAGCAGCCTTGTCATCCAGGAATCCCTGCCACCAAAGGGGCCTCTCGATTCTGCCTTGCTGCTTCCACAGCAGGAGCTAAATAGTGACAGACTTGCATTCATCTCTCAATTTTAGTTTATTTTTTTCTGAATTGCACAATAAAAGCTTAAGAGATCTGGCCATTTTGTTGCTTGTCAGGCACATGTAGATAGTGCTTCATGAGGAGCAATCTTTATTATGATTAGATGTTTGAAAAAAATGAACCCTCTTACCTGAATAAGCTATGTGCCTTTCTTTGGGGAAAAACAGAGTGAGATTAGAATTCAGAGATGTTTACTGTAGGAAACCATATTTGGAAGTTGTAGATGTGATGTCGACTAGTGCAATTTTACTATACAAGAACATTAAATCTTGGCTGGTTTTTCAATAGATTGATAATGCCGGCATTATTATTCTCCTAATTTTCTCATATGACAGACGTTAATGAAACATTTGTTTTCTTTTTGCTGGAAATCCAGTGGACATTGAAAGAAAACATTAGGTATTTTTCAGACATTACGATAGGCCTAATAGTTATAATTAATAACTTTTTAGGCAAACAAATAAATAGGCTGAATCTTAAAATCAAGACAGAGAAACTCATATTAAAACGAAAATTATTCTCTGACATATCCAAAGTGGAGAAGCAGTGTTTCTGCTGCAATTTTCTTTCCATTGTAATGATTGATTTCTGTCACTAGTTTTTAAAACCTTTGACATGAAGCAACCAATTTCTTCTGTTTGAATTATTTTGTATCTTTTATAATAATAATAGTTGCTCTCACCAATCATGGGGAAAAAAATGATTCCTTAATTTGCTAAAGAACAGAACGGTTTTGTCAAGAATTAAGTAACGGATAGGTTTATATTGTTTCCTGGTTGGAAGTGGCAAGGTCTTTCTGAAAGATGTCTGAGATCTCTTTACACCGTTTCACTTAGAACTGATCAAGAGAGTTAAATCAGACATGGACCTGACACTAATTTCTCAAAAAAATGCATGGATCACAATGAGCATATCTCCGAAAGAAGAACACGAAATATTAGAATATATATATTCTTTATCAATTCTGACAGTACAGTCTTAGAGTTATTAAAAGTCAAAGAACTGAGCAGATGTCTAGCAATGCTGAATTATACAGTCTGAATAACTTTTATAACTAGCAGATCCAGTGCAATCTTTTCTTGACTGTTAAATGTCTGCCAGTAAATCCTGATGCTTAATATCAAGTGGTTAACAGGGCCAGCTGTGTACTGTTCATGTTTAATAGAAATGAAAAAATTGAAGATTAACATGTACCAGGTAAACTTCAGTGCTTTGCCGAAATTACATGACGTATAATGGGTTTCACTGATTTTTTTAGTGGATGTTCAGAGGGATCAGCAGTGGGTCAAGCATGTTGGGGAAATGACTGCAAAATACCCTTGCTAATTTCTGTCTCTTCCTTGCAAATGGAGACGTAACAAGAGAAAGAACAGAAAATATTTTATTAACCTTACAGTACTCTTGACCATATTTTGACTTTTGAGGAATTACAATAATTGATGTAGGAATGCGTGGATATAATTGTTTTCATCTGTTAAACTGTTTAAGAGACAGTGCAAGCTTTGTCCAAGATTTTGTGAATACTCTGCTTTCCTGATATTATTTTGTACATACCAGGAGATACGGGCAACTTTTAACCTGCATTTTAAAATCCAGAACATGATACTTAAAAATACCTATCTATGTAGGAATTTAAATAGGGTAGCAGATAATTTTCCAAAATAAGTGTAAATTATATCAAATACAAAAGCTTTAATGCAGTACTTGATAGAAAAGTTTGGCTTACACAAAGCTCTTGATGTCTGCTGCCATGATTGCAAGGCTCAAGGCATTAGTGATAATTAGCTAAAATAATTTAGAAGAGTAATTTCTCATAGTATTATTTCAGGGGCAGGGGAAGGCAAGCAGACCAGAAACCTCTGATAGGAATCCAAGACATGACTCAATAGGTGCCAAACCTTTGTCCCAAATCAAGTACCATATTACTAACATTTTATCTTAAAAGCACAAATTAAATCACATGCACCTGTATGCTTTTTCAAGAGTAATAGATGGACCTAGAGAGTTTGCCAAGCAAGATTTTTAAGTGTAAAGCTAGGGAGGAAAATGAAAGGTGAGCCTTAACAGAAATTGGGTATATTCCAGAATCTTGCTGCTCAAAGATTTACTTGATCTCTTATCAACTGACATGTACAAAGGATCGAAGTAACGCAAGTAACCACACTGAGAAGCTCATGTCTCCAAGTTAGTCTCTTTTAATTTATAAAATAAAACAATGTTTTGTGTATATTTTTATTTAAGAGTTAACTTACAGACAAAGCATTGGGCCATAACAGCATATGAGCAGTAAGTGCAAAATTGCTGTTACTATCGCCGTTGATAATGCATTAGTAGGCAAAGTAGGCAGATTAATTTACTTACGGTAAGCTAAGTGCATTCTTGGCTCGGAAAGGGAAATCATTTGCTCACTTAAGCCAGATATCCGACTTTTGACGGCAAATGTCACTGCCTGGATTTCCCTTTGACAGTTTGGCAACCCTGCACCCCTGTTATAGTATCCACTTATTTGTCTTGTTTTCAGCCAGATTAATCCATTCTGTTTTGACAAGAAGACTGATGGGTAATTGATAACTGTGATAGACACAAACAGAAGAGTTGGATGCTGAATAATTCAGCACTTTTCAGTATCAATAAGAGAACAGGTTGAAGAATTTGTGTCTCTATTTACACTTAAACTAAACTAAGTCAGCCCAGACATTTATGCTGCCAGTCTATCAGAAAACCAAACAGTGTACATTCGGTTTCCACCCGACAAAATGTTTTATAAGCTTGTAACAATATGTGTGAAGCTGCCAGAATAATAAATAGGTACAGCAGCCCATGCATGCTAATGTTATGTTGTAAGCAGTTTTGTTGACAAGTGCTAATACTTCTTTCATACTATCATCAAAAGCAGCTAATACAACAGCCATTATTTGCTGGCTTTCCAAGCAAGACATGATGGATTGTGACCTTAATATGGGTTAGCCGAGTTTTGAAAGTTAAACAACTTGCAATAAATCATAGAATTATTACAATGCAGTTTAATTGGTTAAGGACTGTTTATTTCCTAAACAGGGTGAAAAATTTCTGTTTCGGCACTTTTAATTTGCAAAGTGCATTTTCATTATGAATGGCAGTTTAATATTCTGCTCTTTTGTCATGCAAAATATGCAACACACAGGCAATCTATTAATTGGACAAAAATGCATTGCAAGCGTAAATTATCCTTTATATCATCACTTGTAAGCTTTTACATCTATTAAATGTGTTAAATGGAACATAGTTAAAGGTTTTACAACTTGCAGGTTACTTCTGAAATCTAAGTCCAGCTTCAAGATTATTTTAATGACCTTTATATTTAGCCAAGTAATTAAGTAGTAGTCAATATAAAAAACAATTTAAGTGATACTGTTGTTAAGAAATAGGTACAGTGATTCCATTGATTAAAAGTCATAGAAATTGTAAGTTGTCTATGTTATTATTTTTCTTTTGTAAAAATAGGGGGTTTTTTCCTGCCTCCTTTGTTTTCTTTCTCTAAACCAAAATACCAAATATCATAAAATGTATTTATACTGAGCAATTCAGTAAGAAACAGAAATTGCAGTAGTTTTCTAAAATTCTGCGGCATTTGGAACTGCATTTGATATACGAATGGTGATTTTGGTCATAAAGCTCAAAACGCTTATTAAAATGGCATGTGTTTACAAACAGGAAGCTTATTCTAGTATTGCTGAACAGCTAGGGTGGCAGAGTGTTTTAAAAGCCCTTCTAATACTGCTTGTTCATGCCTTAATTTTGTTTAAATATAAAAATCACAGTAGAAAAGAAACATGCACCTCAGTGGCACATGTTATTTTTAAAAATAAAACTAAGGGGATAAATTGACTAGCTATCCATTTTAACAGAGAAGTTCAAAATATGAACTCAGCAAAATAGGCAGAATCTCTAGAATTATCTATTTTCTGAAATAATCTGTTTCCAGTGAACAGTGACTGAACATGATTCATGACATGAAAAAGCAAGAAACTTTTGGGCACTTTACTGAATACAGATTTCTTCAATAATCTATTGCTAGCCTAAAGTTCAAATTGGAGAGTACATAATTTATTCCTTACTTCTACAAACCACAACTTTAAATTGTGCAGTAACTTTCTTTTAAAAGGAGCAAACTAAACTATCTCAGAATGTAGTCTTAACCTTTGATGGCTATTCCCTTATCTTCCACATCCACCGCTTGGTATCAGGATCTGGAATATATGGGCTAATTAGCACAGAAGAAAGTTAAAGATCACTGTAAATACTTGAGAATGAATATTTCTAACAAAGATGTGCCTTCTGTTTGGCACAGGTACCTAGTAAGGCAAGAATGAGTTAAATAACAGACTTATGGAAAAGTATCCAGTAACAAACTATGTATTTAGGATAATCCACCAATAATAGGTGAAGCGCTTGAAGTGATCCTAGACTCATAGGTTGGAAGGGACCTCTGGAGGTCAACTATGAGGTCAGACCAGGTTGTTCAGGGCCTTATCTAGTCTGATCTTGAAAATCCCTGTGGATGGAGATTGCACAGCCTCTCTGCTTCTGAAGACCACAATATTGCATTACCAGTTGCTGTAAAAACTGAGGGGCATCTTGGGTTTAAATCAATTTTTTGTTTCATCCAGGCTGGTTATATCTCACCTAACCTGACTTTATAATAGAAAACACAATGCAGTACTGCAAGGATTTAAAAAACTACTAAAAGTCATAGTCCATCTATTTAGGTAAATAGCCAGTGAAAATACGGTACTCAATTTTATGCAGATTTCAAGGATTCCTGCTGGTCTTTCAGAATCATACAAAGCTTTGGTTTAGGATTTACTGGACAGTCTCAAATACAGGAGAGACCACCATTTATCCACGTACATGGACCTGAGCTCATGTTAACATTAATCTGTTGAGTTTGGGGGATTTTTTTGCTCTAAATGCAGCATTTTAACTATATTAAACAGAAGTGTTTCCATTCCACTTTGTTGCACTAACAAAACTGGCCATTGGATTAGTTAATCATTGCATCCATCAGGCAAACACTTGCATTATTAACAATTTGTATTATGAGCCGATAATTCATGATGAGCCACAGCTTCTGGGTTTGTGTGTCTGAGCAAGAACAAGTAATTGAGGACTAGTGGAATTACCAGTGCCAGTGGAATATGGGGTGGATGAAGACCATTTTCCTGAAGTATGTGAAGTTTTTTCCCAGGAGCTGCTGTGTCAGAAAGTCCTTATTGGTCAAATTTTTTAGCTGGGAACTTACTACCCCTGACTGGTAGCAGCCTATAGGTAATTAATTTGGTAGATTTAAATATGAATCACGTGAAGGTGTTTGTTGTGGTTGGTCACAAAGTTTGGACATGCCATCCAAGATTCCTCTGGCAAATACAAATTGGTAGTGGTGGTTTGAGCAAGCGTCATGTACAGGGTGAGCCTGAGGTGTGGCTGAGGGAGCCCTCCCATTGAGTCGCGAGGTTCAGAAGGACCCCCTTGCTCCCTAAACTCCTTCTCAGAGAGGAGCCGAGGGGCGCCTGGGTCCAGCCTTAGTCCCAGACTGGGTCAGTGGCTCACGTCTGAAGGATGGTACACACATAGCCACACACCAGAGCCAACGTTTGCCTGTCAGAGCCCTCTCAAGGCCTTTCACCGACACAGTTTCGCAAAGCTGAAACGGACGGAAAGGTCATTAAAGGCCGGACATAAAGAGCTCCGACTTGCTGTTGATAAAAGCACCGACTGCAGCAGCACGAATACACGGGTATAACGCCGGCAAAGTGCCGTCCCGCGGCTTCTTCACCAACAGGCGAAGGTGCAACACCTGCCGAGAAGGCCTCCCTACCTCAGGTGCAGAAGAAGGAGCACAGCCCGCCGACTGCCTCTTTGGGAGCAGCAACCTCTGCTCTCCCTCCCGGGGGTGTTTTCCTCAACACCCTTTGTACCCCAGCCTCAGTCGTCCCCTCCCCGGATGACGTCTGACACGGTTTGGGTGGAGGGTTGAGTACTGCAGTCATGGATGTTCAGCGTGTACTGCTTCCAGCTCGTTACCATATTTAGAGGTGTCAACCTGAATATTCGTTTCATGGATAATGAAGCAAAAGGTCTCAGTCCGGGCACCGTGGCCTCCAAAATTCTCAGTCGAAAGCGTTTATCTGTTTGTTTTGCATTCTCTCACCAAAAAAAGGCCGTCCCGCTGCCCTAAGACTCCCTCCTTTGGCTGCTTCTCGTACCAACCCTGCAGACCTCCAGCCACAATGTCTGCATGGGAGATGAGCAGTCACCAGCGTTTTTAACCTCTTATGTGCAGTTCTCACAGCAGTACTGAAATTTTATGTCCAGCAAAATAATCTTAAATTTGAATGAAAGACGGTTCTAGAAAATACTGAGTATATTTATCTTTCAAAACCACGTTTTGCTATATACTTACGTCTGCCTGTGTCAAGATCCTCTATTTTAATCTCTCATTTTTTTATATTTAAACTGTTGAAGGTCTACTTTCAAGACCCCACTTTCTTCAAAACACTGCTCTTATAGTCAGCAGAGTCTAAGCCTAGAATACGGCTTGTTGTATTCTGAAGTGGACAAACCTGTGCCTGCTCTCTTTACAGTATCCTTGCTTGTTGTTGGGTTTGTAACTGAAACCTTTTGCCATGATTTTTCTACTTCCCTGCCAAATTCATTTACCACTGGACAACACCCAGTCCTCAATTTCATCAGTATGCATTTCCCTCTTTGCAAGTTGTCAAATGCTGGGCAAGCCTTAAAAAGACATCTCAGGAGAGATATTTTCAGGTAGCTGAAAAGTAACAATAGCATTTCTACCTGTGGCTATGAAAGAGAGCTTGAGAAGTAATGATCATCCGTAGCAAAGAAAGGCTGGTTGAGAAGTTGTCTGGGTTGTGTTCCTGACCACCATTGACTACTGAACCTGTAAATCAGTGCTCTTGACAATTTGCAGCAGAAAGCAGGGCTGAGAGTCCTCTTGTGAGGCTTATTTACTGCGGATAATCACATACAATGATTTGTTGTGGGTCTAAACATGTGATTCTACTGACATTTCTTTCACTAAGGAGACCACCACTGTTCCTTCCCAAATCTCTGCTTCTTACACTGTTGTGTTGGTGCAAGTCATGCCAGTGCTGTGGCAGGCTTCCTCAGAAAGCCAAACAGAAAACAGAATGGAAAACTGAGTAAGCCACAGAAAAATTTGAGGATATATTTTTTTTTAATCACTGATAAACTTCATATCCCAAATACTGACACACATTATAATACAGCACGTACTGTTAAATATACAGTTTCCCCATGAAACAGGTGCAATAGCTCCTCCATAAGATTCTTTGTCCTCGCGTCTAGATTGTTTTACTCTGGAAATTGTGTGCTGTCTTTATCAGCTTGGTGATTTTTTAGCTGCTGGCAGCCGTTGTCAGGGGATAGAAAGGAACTAATACACAGACTCTCTCTGTTTTATGTTCCTTAGTGATTTTCGAAGGATTTTCTTCTTTCTGCAGTGGGAGTTCAATTTGATTTTGAGAGAAACCCTTCTGATCTCATGACTCTCTACAAAAGAAGCCAAAAGTTTCTCTTGATTTGAGGGTCCAAGCAATACAAAAGTAGGGAATGAGGAAGCTGGAGAAGCCCAAGGATATATCAAACAGAAAGATAAGATAGAAAACATTATCAGAGGAAAAAGACTTCTGAACACACATGCTACAGGACAAGAAGATTTGAGGGGTGGAGAGGGATCAGTTAGGACAGAACTTTGGGTGGACAAGTGGGAGTAAGGGCAAAGGAGGCAACGTTAAACAGAAACTCTACTACAGCCTGGTACCGTGATGACTAGCAGAGAACAACCATCTCTCGTGTGCCTGGGATTTGTTTCCCCCCCAGTGAAGATGATTGCCTGGTCTCCAGCAGCACCGATTGTGGCCAGGTGTTTGGTTGCAGAGCTTTCCTTCCAGGCAGGATCTAATAAGAGCTGACAGCAACAGTTCAGGGAGGTCTTCTCTTGCAGCCTTGTCCTTGGAAACATCTGGCATTGCTTCTTTGTTTTGATTCATCAATGACAGAGGCTGTTTTCCTCATTTTCTTATCATGGGATGTGATTCTGATAAGGAACATCGACGTTTCCAGAGGCTGGCCAAGTTCAGAGCCTCTGAAACCAGAATGTCTCACAGCTGTGGGTGAACACAGGCGTTACCCAGAGAGGCTGAACTTGAGGCAGTGACACGTATGGCATAGTCACGGAAGAGTTTCAGATGCTAAATAGTTAAGAATGGGACATAAAATTAAAGCAAACAAACACTACAAAGTTATTTTTTTCTCCTTTTCCTGCAGTAGTTGATCTCTAGTAACAAAAGCCAAACAACTTTGTTTAAAACATGCTGCTTGTGTAAGGCATCTTGTGGGAAAGCTGTGTTACTGGAGACCTTTCACTGGGAAAAAGGCTCAGACAAACATCTTGGGGGCTGAAGGAAGACAATGAGGCTTTGCAACTCACAGGAAGAAGTAGCAGATAATTAAATAAAGGAAATTTACACAACTGTGAAGCAAGTCCTCTTATTTGAGTACTATAAAAAGCTACTCTACAAAACTGCTAAAAATGTACTAGATTTTTCTAGGCATTTAGGGACAGTTTGAAAAGCACGTACATCATTTGTGTGTGCATAATTATGGAGAAATACTTCCAAGATAGAGTGTGGGACTTACAGGTCCTGGCTTTTATCTGTGCTTCAGAATTACAAGGAAAATGTTTACACTGATACTACCATGGTAATTTCTGAAGGTAGCTTTTCGTATCTTTTGCTGTTATTATTTTCCGGTAGTTTCTGGTATGGGCCAAGAAATAACTTCCTGGGTCTTTGTAACATCAAGCTGAAGTTAAAACCGGGTGTGCTGCAGTGTGCCTGGTCTCTCAAAATGAAATAAACTGCATTTCTACCACAAAAAAAAAAGCATAAGAAGTTCTGTTTGCTCCAACAGAAAGAGACGGTGAATTCTGTTCTGCAGCATGTTCTTATATGACTTAGTAATAATTTTATATGCTGGATAACTCAGACACATCTAGCAACATAGACTAAAACCCAGCACAGACTGAATTTTGGTACCAGAGATTGACTGTTTTTCTTGATATATTACCTATCTTGAAAATGTGTAAGGATTGCCTTATCACTGTGCTTTATTGTGCAGCCATAAATAAACTCTGACAATGCAGGAGCTTTCTGAGTAGATAATAATATAGGTTGTTTCTCCTGCATATCTTTTGTTAATGCGGTACTTTGGTTTGTTGTACGTGCTTATGAGTGTGGGTTTTTGTGTGCTCACATTAGGTTTGGTCAATGAGACTACTAACACTATTAATACTTTCAGAACACCAAGCCATGGCTCCTTGAATTCAGCTGTCATGGCACTGCCCTAACAAGTTACTACAAGTAGTTTTCCTGTAGCATTATCTTTGAAGAGAAAAAAATTGGCTCAAAAAATAGAAATCATCTCATCTTCTACTGAAGTCAATGAGTTCCTCTAGAAATTCATCCATGTAGTAATGCTGTTCCGTATACTGCTGAAATTTGGATTTTCATTACTAATTTGATCTCCTTTGAGAGATATAGGTGAAAGAAATGTAAACCAAGCAGAAATACAGTATCAGAAGTGCCTCAGAGCATGCTGCTTCTGGATTTCGAAACTGATGAGATAAAATATTCAATTTGTCAAAAAATCAGTCGGAAAAGTTATTTTACTAAATGCAATGTGATACAGTTTTGCAGTTTATATCGTCTGCTTTATGTATCCATTTTTAAAACTGTTTTCAACAGATCTAACTTTGGTCATACAAATACACTGTTTTGTCACATACATCCAAAAATAACTTTTTAGGAATATAGCACACAATTGTTTGTCAAAACAAGGTTATTTAATAAGTGCTTAATTTTATCTCTTGATTTAAGCAGTGAGAGCATTGTAAATTTGGAGATGACTATGCAGTGGCGTAGGGTGAAAAATTGCAGCAGAGCATTTAATTACTGAAGCCTGCAGGACAGAGTTCCTGAAACTCTTGCCCAGTTTTAATCAAATTTTTCTGATGGACTTAGCCATGAAAAACAGGAGTATTTACACTCCACATCAAGTGAGGACCAGCAGCACTCACTGACTGGGCCAGGCAGCTGAAGGAATAATTTCAGTCCATTCACCAGTTTATTCATAAAGGTGGCCAGTCAGAGAACCCCTGTGGAGACAGTGCGTAACTATCTGGGCTTTCCAGTAACGCTTCAACGTGTGAACAGAGTGACACACATCACAGAACCACAGAACCCCAGACGGGTTTGGGTGGGAAGGGAGCTCGCAGCCCAACCAGTGCCACCCCCTGCCGTGGGCAGGGACACCCCCCACCAGCCCAGGCTGCCCAAAGCCCCATCCAACCTGGCCTTGGGCACTGCCAGGGAGCCAGGGGCAGCCACAGCTTCTCGGGGCACCCTGTGCCAGGGCCTCAGCACCCTCCCAGGGAAGGATTGCTGCCTCCCAGCTCAGCTCCAGCTGGTTTAAAACCATCCCGCTTTGTCCTGTCACTACAAGCCCTGGCAAATAGTCTCAATCCATCTTTCCTGTAGCCCCTTTTCTATATTGAAATGCCGCAATAACATCTCTCTGGAGCCGTAATTATGTAAGGTGTGACTTACAGCAAATTAAGTTTATGCCAGCTGTGAATAAGAAAAGGTATAAAGTGAGATTTGATCAGATCTTACACAAGACTGTAGGAAAGTCTGTTTTTTTTCAGTGTCTGTCTTGCCACTGTCAGAGCCGCCTTATGCACAGAGAAACAGTCCAGCCTGGTCACTACAGACTGGAGACACCGGTCCCGTGCAGGACACCATATGCACGGAAATAATGTGCTCCTATACAGCAGCAAAGAATTTTGTCTATGATTTTGGTATTATCAGGATCCTTACTGCTGTACAAAGATTTAAAGGCTATTTTAAGAAAGCAAAATAGACATTCTTTTATTGCAAAAATTTGCATTGAGGAATATTTTATTTGTATCTTACATTTTAAAAGTGCCATGGCAAGAAATGGGTTTGATTTTGAAGAAGAATCATTTTGAATAATTAACCATGAATTACTCTAATTAGAAGAAAATAATTATAGGTTGGACATAGCTGCTTCAAATGAGATGTATGGAGTTAGTGACTATTGGAAAAATAATGCCATCTGATAGAAGCTGAAATAAATCTAAAAAAGAACTTTCTCTTACAATCAGGATTTAACTATGGTATTTTAAAATGTCTCCAATTTAAAACATGCAAATTTCTTCTAGACAGAATTATTAGTGGGACTATATAGTTGAATTACGAAATCCTCAGTGTAATAATTAAAGAAGGTAGCTTTATCCTTTGAAAGAGAGTTGTGATTAACTCTTTTCTTAATATCTGAGCTCTTGCTCCCTCCATATTGCTGAGAATACTATAGGTACCTCATCAAATCATAAAAAGGTTGATCTTGCTGAAACCCAAGGTAGTTTTACAAGTAAATGTTATATAATGCCATTATTTAAAATATAGGTTTGTATTACATATGTAGAGATGGATTTACCAACAAAATGGTTGTCTTAATTTTCAGGTGTAAGGGATTTGCATCCATGCGTCATTACATTTCATTACACTGACATGAATAATTTAATAGTTTCCTTTTAAAATCATACTTAGGAAGACATACATAGGCTGAATAGTCTAAGATTGCATAGTGTTCTTCAAGGACCCTTTTGTTTCTTTGAAAATCACTTGAATACTGGAAAAAAAAATCCTTGTAATTTAAAATTTCAAGCTACTTATTCAGGATTAAGTTTTTATACTTACACCTTTCGGAACTTGAAGTTCGCAACAAAAGACTTAAGTGTTACAGTGAAACAGTGATTTTTGGTGTCTCTGTAAATGCTGTTTTCAGTGAGATTACTGCATGCCTGTAAATAACCAGCTACAGTGTCTCGCTGTAACTCCTTACAATCTTAATAAGACGGCCGTTTTAACACAAGGAAAGATTAACCAGCCCATGTGTATCTGAGCAAGAGTGACAACTAGACCTGAGTTTTCCTAGACCACCATGCTAGCAGCGATGCGTCCTCTCCAATGAATTTTACTGCTATATCTAGGGGTGGATCATGCTTTTTTGTGATAAAAATGTAAGGTATTTCTCATTAACTGAAGCAAATACAGTAAGACTATCATATGAGCCTCTTCAGTGGTAGCTGTTTCCTTTTTTCCTTCCTTCTTATCTTTTTTATTCCACAAGTCAGGGCACTGAAAATAAGCTAACCGGAGATGGTTCAAGTGTTTAAACTCTGCATCCTTACGGACACGGTATCTGAACATTAGTTGCATTGAGTTGTTCCAGAGTCAATGAGTGTTATCTCAGTGTAAAAAATGTGAGAGTGCTCCTATCCTTTGTTTGTGGTTAGACTGCTGTCATGTTGGTCCACCCTTTTAAAAGTGAATAAAACTTTCTTTTAAAATTTGTGTATGGGTGCTTCCAAAAGGCTTGACTCTGAGCCTGTGAGAAGGTGATGTTGAGCATCAAGCCAAAGAATGCAGACCTTCTAGGAGATCACCTGGAATTGCTAAATTCTATAGTAACTTCTGAACATATAAGCCGCTGGGGTTTTTTCAGATTATATTAATTTAAATATATCCTATTCTAGTGTAGCAGCTTCTTACCCGGATAGTATTTAGCCGTGCTTTACCAATTTTTCACCCAGATTGTTGTCACAAAGAAACTTTCCTTATAATGTGGATATTAATATGTTGTCATTTCATCTCAGTGTTTTATGACTTTAATTCTTATTTGACCTAGAAGCCTTTAAATTATGAGCAACTTTAAGCAACTCAGAAGTATTGTGAAGGTGTAAAATAAAACTAAAGATGATGTGGAAGAATCGTTCTTTTTATGAACAGTGTATTCAGATCACTCTGGATAAGGTCTTCCACCTTTCCAGAGTGAATAAATCTGTCTATTTTATGTCTTTAGAAATATAACTTAAAAAAAAGGGGGGGGGGGGAATATCTTCTTTCAGAATTTAATTGCAAAAATGTTTTTATAAAAAAAAGCCAATGAAAAAAATGAGACATTTAATTATGATTTGAAATGATTGAAATTCCAGTGCACCTGTTTAATCAAAAGAAAATAATGTATGCGCAGTAAAGTCTTTTTTCTATTATGCTTCTGGTTACAATAGCAGGGTATTAAAGAAAGTACAATAGGAAAAGTAATATCTAACATTTTGGTTTGTTATGTCAAGAGATAGAATAATAATTACTATTGGATAATTTTTACAAAATTCTGCGGTATTAAGCTATAAGTTTCCACTTCAGCTTCATGTGATTACCATCTAACGTTAAATGCTCACCCAAATATACAATTAGATATTTGGTATACCCCTGGTATCCCCTAAAGAAAAAATGCTTTATCCTCAGATACATTCATCTGTACAGAATCTTGCAAAGCTGTTACCTAGACAGACGAGCATTTTCTGCTTATGGTATGGGAGAGCTTTAATTACAGGATCCGGTACTTTTTCCTTGCTTTCATAGACCCACATCTTCACTCTGTGCAGAGCATGGGCTGTGCTGTCGGTAGACCATGGCTATGCGCTGAACAGAGCTGCTGTGTGGAAAACCTCTGCCTCATTGCTACCGACATTGAAACGTGTGAACGGGCAGAGAGCTGCAGAAAGAGAAAGGATGCTAGCGCTTGAACCGTGCGCTGAATTCCTCCACTCCTGCCTCTTCCACAGAGTTTGTGCAGGACGCAGACCAGGTTACTTGAACTGGAGAATATGACATGTTATTTGGAGCAGATGTGAGCATTCACAGTTGTAGATTAAATCACCAGGAGATGTTCTTCCAGAAAGGAAACCACTGTGTGGTGCTAAGCGTTCTGCAAGAGTGCATTAATTCAGACTGGGAACTCAAACCACTGGGAACTCTAAATCACCCGTATGTTCTATAAATATTTTCCTTAGTGTTTGTGAAGGACTGAGAGAGTGATGCCTGTGAAAGAAAAGCCTCAGGAAAATTAATAATAATGATGACAACACAAACTTTGAAGTGTGTAGCAAATTAGATATACAGTCATCCATTGAATGCTTAGTAGAAAATACAATATTGAATATTACACATTAAAAGATTTCCCTGGTTTGTGCCCCAAAAAGACAGAGGTAGGTAGAAAAGTGGTGTATGAAATTTAAACATTAAAATTCATAGTTAACCTTACTTCCAGAATTTTCAAACTTTTTAAGTACCTGATCTTAAATCTTTTCTTAACAAAATTTTGGTATGTGTGAGAGAATTTGTACACGTCAGATTATGCTGTAGCATTATCTAGTAGGTAAGAGGAAAAAGCACTTCTAAACGAGTTAGCCTTTTGTAGGATGAATTGAAACCAGGACACTTGAGTATTCTGGATAGGCATAGTGTTTGTAAAACAGGAGGAGGATTAGGTTTCTTTTCGATATCACTTTTGTCCAGCTGTTCCTCTCTTTCTGTTTCGTACCTTGTTTTCAACAACTTCAGGTTACTGAAATAGTTGAGTTGATATGTATATGAAAAAATATGTCTGCGTAATCTTTGTCTGGTTCTTTAATGTAATTTCTAACTCAGTTTTTGTCTCCAATTCTGCAACAGATTACATATCTGCACAGTCCTACAGACATGCAAAATAATGACCTCCTGTGTCACCTTTTTATGTATTGTTTTTGCATCCAAAGCACTTACAGTCCCAAGCAGCAGTTGAGAATATTGAGATTTAAAGAAGTAATTAATTTTAGTTTCTTTCAACATGTCTTGTTATTGCAGAGTCTTTAGCTGGAACATGTTCAGCCTTTTCTGCAAAATAGGAGAGCATGGTTTTGTTGCACAACCTCATCGCTCCAAGGAGAGCAATCCTATGAGCAGTGCCCACTTCTTCTACTTGGAGCAGTTCATGTGGTCCATTGTGGATGAGAGTCGTGCCACTGACCCACCATACGTTGGGTGCTCCTCGGGCCGGGTGCATGTACCCGAACACATATGGAGTCCGTTCACAAACCTAGCATCCATGCAGTGAATGGATACTTCTTTGGCATAGGACGGCTGATCAGTTGTAGGCTAGCACTGCTGTTTTAACAAAAACAGTAAACATTTTGTAATTGTATTGTAAACACATAACAGTTGCCTGAATTTGCTGCCTTGAGAAGAAACAAAAAAAAAAACCACTTCTATGAAGTAGCCCAAGTAGTGATTAAGTACATCATTTACGCAGTGTTTTCCCCCTTAGCAATTACAAGTGATCCATTACCAAAGCTTGATCCCTTAATTGAGGCTTTGAATATTCACCTTTTTTTAAACTACAGTTTAGGTGGCCATTGTCGAACATACATGTATAATTGTTTAAAGAACATCTCTCATTTAGTCTAATGCATCTTTATTGAATGCAACTGAGGGCCTTTTTTAGTAAGATGAATAGAAGACATTTCTCCCCCTTTTCTTAATACTGCTACTGGTCAGTGTCTTGTAAAAAAATATATTTCAAATGTAAAATAATATTGGGTATGGTCTCAATCCGCACTATCTACATACTGCAGATTAGAAGAGATTATTTGGGGCTTCTTTCCCCTGTGATCCAGACGTATCTGTTACGGAGAACATCCTATCTGTGGGTGTTCTGGTTACAGAACCTGGTTACAGCAGTTACCTTCTGACCCACAGTGTGTTTGACTTTCAAAATCCAAATTAATGCCATCTGTTTGAGCTATTTCATTCTGGTTTTGGTGGCCTAGGGAAAAATGAAGTGATTTTTAAAGCTGATGTATTGTTACAATCTTCATTCAAAGAGGTCAGCTACAACTTCTTGTTAAATTCAGCAGAAAAATTCTAAGCTGCCACTTCAACCTTTTTTGCAGCCATATTCATTCAGACATATTTACATGTCTGAGAAAATTACAACTGTGAAGACAAATTTAAATTATCTTTTTCCACTTTACATATAGTTTACCTCTTTTCCTTAAAGATTTGTGATCTTGCGAAGGTCATTCTCCTCACTCATGTTTTTGCACCCTTGCATTACGGTACATCCTTTGCACATACAGGAATGCTGCAACCTTGCGCTTACTGGTGGCATTAAAATGAGCAAATAAATGTCAGAACTGAACAAGTCTTGACTGTCAAATATAAGCTTCTCTAGCATTCATGGCTAATGCTCTAATCGTCGGTGCAAAACATTGAAATAATTTGCTTTCCCCACATGTTTTTACTGGCCAGGATGCGTAGGGGAGCAGTGTGCTCAGTCATAATCATGCTCCACAAAGGCTGGAAATGTTCCCTCTGAGCTCCCAATCATTAGGCCAGCCGAAGTGAAGACAAGCCCATTGACAAGCGAGAATGGCAATAATTTATTTTCTATTGATGGGTTGTGACAAATCATGTTTGGAGCAGTGGCTGCATACTGTGGGGCTACATGAAGAAAGACTGCGATGGCCCTAGATGAAGCTCTTCACAGCTCATTTAGTCCAAATGTAGCCACCTGGGTGGTGAATCGGTTCAACGTACCAGCCCAGGCATTCCCGCACAAAATTAGATCACTTACACGCGAGGCATACAGGGGTTCCTACAAGACATTAATCAAGGAGGGGGGGAGCGGGGCAGGGGGGGAGCGGTGAGCTGTCAAAATGTGGATTTCAAAATTAAGGAACACAAGAAGGATTAAAATGCAGCCACGTCAGGAATTCAGGAATGTAATTTCCATCACATAACTCCAGGTACGGAAAAGAGCTTGGAAGAAAAATGGTGAACTTTAAACGGGTTAAGTGAAATATTAAGGGTGCTTTCAGTAGGGGTAGATTTTTACAGATGTTAATTAGTAAAAGCAGCATGAGGATTTATTTAAGCTTGGGCACACCCCCTTCAACTTTCAGCTGACAGGTCAAATTAATTTATGTGCTTCCTACCCGTGCATAACACAGTTCATATCTTATTTAAATTTACTTTTTCCAAGGCCCACTGATGTGCTTAGCGTCTGACATCTCATGCTGTTTCAGAGTACAGACGGATATTTTATTTTGCAGGATATGAAAAGCCTGCCCTGTTTATTTTATCAACTCTGTATTTTATTTCTATAGAAATAAAAAAATAAAAGAATGTTGAGATCTGACTCTAAGGGTTTTGCATACATTTTACTTTACTTTTTTTTTTTTTTTAAATATGACTTTTGTTTCCTAAGACATTCTGCTGTCTGTATTTAAAGCCAGATATCCTCTTAAGCAGCAGTCTTTGAATCCTCTGAATGGAAGCATCCTGACCTGACAGCTAAGCATTGCTTCATAGGCTGTGGAGTTTTGCACTTTCTTCTCATATTGTCCATTGCCCTGGGGGGGGAGTAAAGGGGGAAGTAACAACCAGAGGGACAAAGTTCCTTTTATCTTCAGTAAAACTGTAAAGTAGACATCTCTCCTGTCTGGCACGCGCTGGAACAAAGTCCTCTGTGGTAGCCCCCTCCTTTGCCTTCCGCGTCTCCCTCCATTGTTAACTTGGAAGAGTGGAGAATCTGGGTTTTCTACTTGAGGGAAAAATCGCTAATGTCTCCAAAACGCTTCAGAAATCAGTAAGTGGGCAGGAGTCGTTCCAGTGTTACCACAAATACTGTTCTCCTCTGAGCCACCCACTTTCCGATGCTCATCAAAGCGGGTATCCCCAGCTCCTGCATCCGCACGCAGATGTCAGATAGGAACCCTTTGCCACACACATCCCCCTCTTCGGGGCTGGGGGAGAGCAGCCTGCTTCGCTGGCAGTGCCCACGTACTGCTTACACCGACATCTCTACTATGGCACTGAAAATTCCTCGTTAAAGCCCTACTAAACATGCAAAAAACAATTTGTGCTTATACGACTAAGGATTGTATATCACAGGATATATAAAGGACAGAATTAAAGTTTTCCTGCGTCACACTTCTGAAAAATTGTTCTATTTAATCTTGCAAGACCATATTTTTTTATTCACTCGGAACATGCCTAAGGTTCTCCTGTACAGTAATACGGTTTAAGTGATCTCTAACTTAATGAGCAAATACTTATTTCGCAATCTAAATGTCTACGAATTGCATTTCTCTTCACATCATCTTAAATTATAAGTTACTGAAGAAAACGCAAAAGAAAGGGGGCAGAACTAGAGTTATTGCAGCTTTTAGGTAATGTTGAATTTCCTCTTTGTATATTACATCAGGAGATCTGTGTAAACAAAAAAAAAAGTGTGACGAAGGTTTATTATTATAACGTGCAATGCAGAGGCAAATATATAACATTTAGTGTGCCAGGTAGTCTGTGAGAAGAGATGATTATGTCAGTGTATTTTATATACTGTCAAGCTTCCTTTAAAGGGACATCTCCACCTCCCCTCCTCCTTTGGTAGTTGTATCACTAGCCACTGAAAATACAATGGCTTAAAGGTAGAAAAATAGCATTCTTTTTCAATATACAGACATACTATGACATAAAATAAATGTGGTTTATTTATACTAGTTAGGAATTTTTGTAGGTTTCCTCTCTGGTTTTGTTTCAGATTTTTAGTGCAGCTAATCTAAAAATAGTATAAAAGCAGCGTACTCTGTATGCAACTTCAGCTCTATATTTCCTGCAGGTTGCCGTAATATTGGAAATACGGTAATGAATTTTTGTAAATAATTCATTATACCGGGCACTTGAAAATTTTATTTTTATTTGGTATTATTTTTTCCTCTAAGGTAACATGACAAGATAACTGTCTTGCATAAAAACCAAGATCACCACTCTTTTTCACTGCCTATCAACCATTTTGTGCTTAACCAAGCATTTATTTATTAGTTCTTAATGGTAAGGTCCATGAGGTTATTACACCTGAGAGAAAAATCTGTAAGACAGGCTTTCTAATTAATCACTGGGAGGGTTCAAGAAGGTCTTGTTATTTCTGTGTACAGTAGAATTTATGTAGTGTGTTACAAGTGTTGATTGCTAAAGCTGCAGCTCTTTCTTGTTTCTTCAGATCTGTAGCTCTTTTTGTGCTAAACTGTACCATTCTGTTTGTAAACACACACGTAAGAAAGTGTGTAGAGAGGGAGATCAGTCTACCTTGTTGCCTGTTTGCCCTTTGAGCATCTAGGAAAAAAAAGGCTGGTGAGAAAGAAAAGAAAAAGGAAAAATAAGAATATCAAGGATGGCAATTTCAAACATGGACAGATTGGGGAGGTAGGAAGGGGATGACAAAATAAATTTCCTGTATGAAAGCAACAATCACGCAGTTTGCAAACAATGTAGAGGGAAAATCCTGCAAAATAACTGAAGGTATCATTTATTCTGCACGTTTCTTTATTTTCTCTAAAATGTCAGAATCTGGTAAACATGACCATTTAATGAGATGTGCTAGGTGGTGTCCTTCTTTTCACTCAGGCTGGGCAGAGCTCCTGCTGCTGGAATACAGGCACTCAGGAGCCAAGAAAGCTGGCAAACTTCTGACCTCTCACAATATCCATGTGCTGAGATTCCTTATTAAAAATTCTTCTGTTGAAATCAAGTTCTGGAAATGGATCTGCCACACTGTCCGGTTTAGAGAAGGTCCCCTGGCACCATGACCAAGAGTGATGGAGAAGCCATCTTTTTATGCACCACTATCACAACAGAGTAAAACTGTCCCAGCTGATCCTGAGGAATGTAACGTCTCGTTATTTCTAAGGAAATCATTTGCAGCAAAGAGAATAAGTAGAGCACATGTTAAAAACTGGAGCTGAAGGATTATTCCCTTCCTTTACCTCTACAGTGAAAACTAGAGTGCACATTTTCAAAGACTCTGAACTCCGGGCCACAGTAATCTTTCTGTGCCTTGTGTTCACAGTCTATTAAATAGAGATACATTTCTCTATGTGGCTGTTTTGAGAAGAATATATTAAAAATTCAGCTATATGGGTTTCTTGTGCCACTGGAAATCTCCATACAGAAAGCTGAAGACCTGTGTTGCCAATGCCCTTATAAGGAAGCAGGTTTAAGTCCCTTGAGTGGAACTCCTTCTTCTGAGCAGCTCAAAGATGTATGTTTTTCTTCCCATTTTCATAGATCAGTGTATCTTTGCCCTTACCTATGTACAAACTTTTTTCCTTTTTCAGGTTAGCATGCCATTCCTCTTTTGCCATCTTATCTACATGCTTTCCTCTTAGGTTTCTGGAGCTCTGTGAATTTGAGCCTCTTTTGACTAGGTTCTTCTTTTTGCAAAAGGATGTCCTCACCTCTTCTTCAGGTGATGTTTCCACAGGGAGAAGTAGCAAGGAAGCGTCTTGTTTACACTTGACTTCCTGAGGTTTCCCTTGTTTCTTCAGACTGCAGGAGGGAGCCTTCACACTCCTGAGTATCCCCAAATGCCAGTGAGAGCTTCCACACTGGATTTCTGCATCCTTAAACAAAGCTACAGCTTGAATTCATGGAATCACAGAACGGCTTGGGTTGGAAGGGACCTTAAAAGATCATCTGGTCTCACCCCCCCTGCCATAGGCTGGGATTCCCCTGACTAGATCAGATTGGTCAGGGCCCCATCCAACCAGGCCTTGAACACTTCCAGGGATGGGGCCTCCACAACTTCTCTGGGCAACCTGTTTCAGTGCCTCACCACCCTAACAGTGAAGAATTTCTTCCTAATGTTTAATCTTAATTTACCCTCTTTTACTTTAAAACCATTGCCCCTTGTCCTGTCATTATCTACCCGAGTAAAGAGTCCCTCTCCATTCTTTTTATAAGGCCCCTTTAAGTATTGAAAAACCCTCAGTTAGGTCTCCCTGGAGCCTCTTCTCCTCCAGGCAAGAGATTTGCTGGTGTTTGTTTGAAATACATGGAGAAAAAGGTAAACTTTTCCACATCTCTCTTTTTTAATCATAGACAATTCTTCCACAAATTCTCTAGTCCGCATATTGTCTAGTTTGCTAGAACTGGATCTACAACTAAAAAAAATCAGTTAATAAATCATTATATGCAGTTCAACAAAGGTTGTAAATAGGTAGTGACATTGCACCTATTTATGTTGGATTTGAGGGTGGTCAAACACTGGAGCAGGTTGCCCAAAGGTGCTGCAGACTCTCTGTCCATGGGGGGGTTCAAGACTTCACTGGGCATGGGCCTGAACAACCTGATCTACTTACACCTGTTCTGAGTGGGGGGGGGTTGGACTTGATGACCTCTGGAGGTCCCTTCCAACTTTGATGGTGAGTAGCAATGGGTGTGTTCGGGCTCTGATGAAGAATGTTTGCATACGGTACAGAGCAGCTTTAACCTATGGAACTTGGCTGAATACTGGGGTCTTGTGAAAGTTGCCTGGTCTGGTCCTCAACATAAGACAATAAAGAGATTTAGCAGACAACTAATCTCACACCAGAGTGACACCACTAAGAAGAATAAAGGGACCAATGCTGTTGATAAAACTCAGAAATGGTAAAGCCATGTGAGATCAGAAGAGGGAGCCTGATGTAAATCCTCAAAGGCGCGATCTGGAAGAAGAGGGGTACTTTGGGGCAGTCCCTGCGTGAGTATTGATGGACCGTCCCAGCGCACTGAATAAAAAGCCCAGTTCCCCAGTGCCTTGGCTGGCAAACAGGCACCCGAGTCTGGAACTGGTAAAAAATAGTGACTAGGAGCACGTGTGAGTGGACACTTGTGCTCCAGGCTGGTTTTGACTAGTAAGAACACAGATGCCTTCTAATAGCGTCAATTAAATCAGATACAAGGCAACATTAACCCTAAGAGCGATTTGCATCAGTTGTTAAATTGGAAAGTTACAATTTCCAGAAAAAAAATAATATTTCTATACTAGAATAATATTTAGCATGGGAATTTCATGAAGATGGATTAATTTATGGACTAGTTTGGGCTAAAGAAGGATATAACATAGTCATCTTCAATTTTAACTAAAAGGCAACTGCTGTGCCCCCATCATTAGGCTGTAATTCTTACAAAAACTTCAATTAATTGGATTTTTCACCAGAACTTTTTTGTTTGATTTAAAGTACCATGTAGATTCGTTATAGAAACTTCATTTAAATATGGATTTAATTAGAAATGTTTTATAATTTTAATGAGTCTTAAAAGTCTTTTGATGAGCAGTCAGTGTAATTATGGTATTTAAAATGATTGGATAAATGCACACTTTATAATTTACCTTCCTCGCAACTGTGTTTTCACGCCGGTTATTTTTAACATGAAGAATTGTTTCATTTTGTGTCAGTTTATCCTCCTCTTCTTTCCACAAAATGTTTTATCTCTGAAATAAAATTAAATATGCATGATACCAGTAGTATTGGATAATATTGTAATAGCACAGTTAAAAATCAATCTAAGAGAGGAAAATTATTTTGGTTTTTGTTAGAGAGGTGACTAAATTGATAATTTGTTATCCAGAAGTAAATTAGAGACTAGTTCAGTCCTGTATGTGTTGTCTCTTTTGTGTTTGAGGAAATTACCTGCAAAATTGCTGCAGAAGACATGTTGCACCAGGTATTGTGCTATCAGCAATCTGCTTCACTACCACAACATAAAGAAAGAGAGAGGCTCAGCAAATTTAGGAAAATAAGGAGGTTATAGAAGTAGCAGTTAAAAGGGGGAAAAATGGGCTTTTTAATGCATCGTGTGCTTTATCACACAACCTACATGAAGGCCACTAGCTGTCACATGCTGAGCCTTACAATTCATTGTTCAGAAACAGCATACGGTAGCTCCTGCGTATCTAATAAATTGTTGTTACATTGCTTCCCCCCCCATTTGTGTGTGTGTTTGGATGTATTTTTATTAATGAATATTGAGCTCATAGTAAGTCAAGTCTTTAATACAGAATAGATGAGCGAGTATTAGCGCCACCAGCCTAAAGAAAGCAGTGAGCAAGAATTTACATATTGTTTCTCAGGACTGCAAATGGATCACATCTCTTCTGCTGGAGTGCTCCGGGAGGGTCGCATTTCCCCACAGTCCCCAGATCTTTATATTTACTTACTGAATGAGTACCTCAGGGAAAAATACTTTGCTGTAACACGCGTCAAGAATTCCCGTTCCCTGATTTGATCTCTTTTGGCTTGTAGATAGCTGGCCACGAGGTAGCCACGCCTGGTCGGCACAAAGCTTTAGTGTCTTACCCAGAAAAGACTGGAAAAGAAGGGTAAACATCTAGTGATAATTGCTTGAAATATTCACCCACTTCCAGCAAATTGAGCTCAGGGTTCCTCGCTTTATCTGGATCTGCATCTGGGTTTCCACCTTGTAGCATTAGCCAGCAGTTAATGGAAACTCTGTTTTGGGTCAGGAATGCGAGGTTCAGAAGTTTTGCTCCTCCTTTTGCAAAACAGTATGGAAATTTATCCTGTTCTATTCCCTGACTTTTGTTCATTCAGTGTCTGTCTTTTAAGTGCAAGGCGAAACTTCACTTGCACACATGCTTTGCACATAGATGCTTGTATAATATCATATATGTTTGTCATCTTCATCTCTCATGTGGCATATAGGAAGGCTTAGGATCTTTCAATTTCTGTCACAGCATATGTCTATTGGGCTTTTCTTACAACTATTTAAACTTTTTATTTTGAACATAATTTATTACATGGTCAAGTAGCCTAGTTCTCAGGTTTCTACACAACTTGCCAGCAGGTGCTCATTCTGTTTTGCCGTGCACTCCTCTGTAGTTTAGTAGCACCTAATACAGTTCTGGATGTGTTATTACAACTTTTTGTTTACGTTGAAGCACACTTACAATTTTTAATAGCCTTTTTCCATAAGCTCGTTTAATTGTACCTCTCTTGGACCTAAAATAACATACCTAAAATAATATTATTTTTGTGAAAAATTGTTATGAGCTTAAATCCAATTGTAGTGTATGACCTGTCATTTCCACAGTTGGTATGTCTGTCTAGCAAACACTGATTTTTACATGTTGAACAGCTTTATGATTTACAATATCATTTTCTGGATATTGAGAATACTAATCCAGAGCTGTCACATAATCTTTTTTCTGGCTTAAACAAATAAATCTGCACTGCTTTTTATCATTGATAAAAAGCTTCCCTGAATATATTTAAGATAAGAATATCAGATTCTGATAACTTCTTCCTTTATTTTCTGTCATATGATTTGACAAAACGATGGGGGCTTTTTTTGTTTTGTTTTGGGTTTGGTTTTGGTTTGGTGGTTGGTTCTTTTTTTGTGAAAACAAGCTTTTAAACAACATTAACATTCTTAAACTTTTCTGAGAACTCCTTTACTCTTTTTATGTTTTTGTTTCGTTCCACTTTCTGTGTACATAGGTGTTATTCTTTTTACCTTCATGCCTTCTTTTTTTTAATTATTTCAGCTAGTTCCATGAGGTTGCAAAATGCTTTCAATCTTAAACATATTTTAATCCTTGAAATAATTGCATAATTTACTTTTTCCATTTACTTATCTTTCCATCTATTTTATATATTCCTCCAAGATAAATACTCTTCTAAATCTCTGTTGTAATGGTTACCTGTTTGTGATTCTTTCATTTATTAACACTTTATCTTCAGATATTATGCTGACCTTTAAGCCAGTGTCCAACTTTTAAAATACTTGAATTACTTAAGCACTTACTTCTCCCAGTAATAGTTCAGTTCTGGGAAGTCTGTCTGTTAAATAGATTCCATGAGGAAATCCCCTTGCCCATCGCTGGTGGTGCTATATTGTGCAGGGAGTAGTTGCACCTTGTTTCTCTGCAGGTGTAAAAATTCCTAGTTTATTTTTTTTTCAGGATAGCTCTGCTTGTGAAACCAGCAGCTTTGCCAAAAAGAAGGGAACTGCTTAAGTGGTTGGTCACACCAACCCCAGGCAGTGCTACAGGCTGGGGGCGGGGTGGCTGGAAAGCTCTACAGAGGAAAAGGACCTGGGGGTGCTGATTGATGCTCACCTGGCCATGAGCCGGCAGTGTGCCCAGGTGGCCAAGAAGGCCAACGGCATTCTGGCCTGTATCAGGAATGGTGTGGCCAGCAGGAGCAGGGAGGTGATCGTCCCCCTGTACTCAGCCCTGGTGAGGCCGCACCTCGAGTGCTGTGTCCAGTTTTGGGCCCCTCACCACAAGAAAGACATCGAGGCCCTGGAGCGTGTCCAGAGAAGGGCAACGAAACTGGTGAAGGGGCTGGAGCACAGGTCTGATGAGGAGCGGCTGAGGGAACTGGGACTGTTTAGTCTGGAGAAGAGGAGGCTGAGGGGAGACCTTGTTGCCCTCTACAACTCCCTGAAAGGAAGTTGTGGCGAGCTGGGGGTCGGCCTCTTCTC
>VWZZ01003248.1:475088-489268 GCA_013399095.1 Psophia crepitans
TAATAGGTGGCGGGGGAACGGTTGGACTGGATGATCCTTGAGGTCTCTTCCAACCTTAATGGTTCTATGGTTCTATGGTGCTAGGAAGTCTGTTTCCATGTTTCTGCCTCTTCTTTTTTCCCATTTTGCAGTGTCACTGATGCTGTCACTTCCATTTTGGCTCCTCACAGCTGCCAGTCCAGGTCACAGAATTCACGGCAACAGTCGTGGATTTTAGGAGGAGAGGAGCTTATTTGTGGTTCGTACAAACATGGGCAAAAATTAGCCATGCAATGTGTGTAATCCTTGCCTCTTCTATTTTAGCATGATGTGAATTTTATGAAACTATTTTAAGATATGTTACACATATTTCATCATGGTTTTTTCTACAGATTCTTGCCCAGTTTTAATCTCTTCCATGATACCTCTACCTCCTGATCTTCTAATAGATTTTCTTCGTGGATGTTAGGGTGTGCAGCTGCACAGTGAAATGTCAGGGCAGAAAATGAAATTCTGCACAAACACCATGTGTTATTATTCATCTTTTATAAGAAAGAGGTCAGAGTCTTTTTGACAGGAGAATATGTTTGTCTGTTTTCTGCAGTACTGCAGCTGGGTTTTAAACACTGATGCGCTAGTGTGCATGCATCCGAGAAGCAGAATAGGGATGCTAAAAGATGCGTGGTGAATGACTACGTAAGGCAGAAGAAGTAGGTGTGGGGTTTATTTAACTACAATTTGTATGAGCGTAGGATAAAAATGAGCCAGGCCTCTAGTCATCTTGTGCTTGACCTCTCAAAGGTTCTTATGCTTATAAAAATCTTAATGTAGCCATTACGAGCACTTCATCTTACCCTCTGAAGTGACTCGGTCACTAAAAATTATTGTAATTGGATGGAAAAAGCATACTTTTACACAGTGCCCACTCATTCTTCATGGTTTCAGCTATTTCTGTGGCTGCTTCAGATGCTTCAGAAACAGAAAAACTGTTGCTTAGGATGAAATAGACATTGCAAGTGCCAGCTGCAGCAGACACTGTAGGTTTTATGATCCTAAGGCTCTCTATAATTTCTAAATCTATCATTCTTATTAAAAATACTGAATAATTAAAACCATTTCAATACATTTTCAACAATTTATTCTTTCAATATTTTATCCTAGAATAAAGTTCACATGATGCTCCACAAATATGTAGTAAGAATGCTATTTGCCTTGAGCAGAAATATAGAGAAAATTAGAATTTCAAAAAAGAAAGAAACATTGCACTAACTTTGGCTTCATGGTCTCATTTATTGTAATATCTATCATTTCTTTATTTCTTTGGCAGCTCTTTATGCAGGAATTATTCTTTTTTTCTGAAAGCACTGAACTTTGTGCTGATTTCTGAGTTTTAAAAATAAAACGTGCATTACCAGGACTTCAAATATGGCAATGAATTATTACGTTTTTGAACTCTGCTACTTCAGATCTATCCTAATTAGGGTTGATCAAATGCTGGTGCTTTAGCATCATGTTCTCTGAAATGTGTAAGCAGCTGCAGAGATGTTAACAGGCTACAAATTCCTGTTTCCAATGCTGAAAATGGCATTAATTGGTAGGCATTTTGCCAGATACTGTAGGTTCCGCCTGTATCTGCTTTTTTGGGCATCTTCCAGATCTTCATTTTTGGTATCTGGATGATATCTAGATTTTATCAGCTTTGTTTGGGTATACTTGGCAGATAAAGTAGAGGAAATGAAAACTCCTGTCATGAGAAGATTTCTGAGATTTAGAAAATGTTCCCATCCTGCACCAAGATGAAATCCAAACTTCTTAAAGTTCATCATGCAGAGACACGAACCCAGCAGCCTGGCAGGTGGGGATTTCGCCAGTACCTGGGAGACCCTTCCTCTGTCGCTCTTGCATGTCTCCTCCGACTCATCTGAATTAGAAAGATACAGACCATCCCACAGTGACAAAGTTTTTCTCCTGTGTTAAGGAATTAATAAAATCCCACTGAATCACTGTATTGCAGCCCCATAGAATGCTGCACCTCTTCCCTTGTTCTCCCCACGTCCCTACCGAAGGTGGCAGAGTAGGGTTGAGCCTTGGCCTTGGCTGGTGAAGGCCAACCTGTTAAACTGTCTCAAGGTATTTTCTTGATTTCTAGCTTTGAAATGCTCTTTCCTTTTGAAAAAAATATGTAAAAGCAAGTATATATCCATAAAAAATGTTCACCAAATTGGTGTTTTCTGCGTCAGTAAAAGTTGTGAACATATGTCTTCATGAGTTTCCTGGTTGCAGATATATGCACGTAATCCCAAGCAAGTTCCCCGTTCCAACAATCCGTGGGAATAAATATAATTTAGATGATAGCAACAACAAACCTGTGCAGTTCAACTGAATCTACATGTCTCAACCAAGTATTTGCATAGTGTTACTGTTTCCTTACACGTCTTTTTCTTCACCCATCTCCTCCTAGCTTTGTGATGTCCACTCCTGACATCATACCTGTCTTACACAACAAGGTGTAAAACTGCCCTAATGCCGTCCTTGGCTTATTTACCCTACAAAACAATGCAAGCAGAAAATTTGGCAAGTAATTTGCCAAACATTACTAGCCTGTTAGGCAACTGATTAAATCTTCACTGGAGGAATAAAAAATTGATAATAGATATATTGTGCTCAGATTATTAATCATATTCATCTTTGTTTGTGTTTTTTTTCTTTTTGTGCCGTCAGGTTTTGGCTATAGCAGCACAAACAGATTCATGAAAAATTATTTAATAGGACAATTCCTTTAGTATTTGTATTAAGTAGAGGAAAATTCCTCAATCACTGCTTGCATTAGTAAAGTCAATATTGTAATTTAAATTATTCTACTGGATGAATTTGAAAACTAGAGCCTCATAATCTTTAAAACAATATTTGCACAGTAGTTGTTAACTTTCCAAAGAATGGAGGAGTGCAGAAAAGCTACAGTAAATATGAGGTATATTAAGACATTTCATCATGTCGTATTTCTGCTTAATCAACCTCCTATTTAGCAACTATTCTAAATATGTATCTTGAAATATAGTAAACACTATTTGCAGCTAAAAGATTTCCATATGTATGCATGCTGAGCAAATTAATTAATCAACACATTTTTAAAATGTATTTAATACACAGCTTTATGAAGTTCACTTTTTATAGATGCTTTCCTCAAGATCAGTTTTATGTCCCAGAGCTCAGCGTGCTGTTCTGTAGAGTCACCAGTCTTTGTAATGGGTCAAAACCAGATGAAATTTGCCTTTGTTTATTCATCTTTTTCCAGCTAACAACTGGACCTGAGCTAAGCAGAGAAAGCAAAGCTCTTTGTCAGTGTGTTCAGGAGAGCTATTGGGGAATTTCTTCCAGCTCTCTCTTGCCTTGGTTGCGAGATGTTGGTCTGCATGACTGATTTCCAATATTTCCAGCCCTCCTTTCACTTACCTTTCTCTTCTTAGCATTTGTGGCTTTCTCATTTCTGGATGTAAATATTAGTTGCACGGATATAGGCAATATTATCTTGCATGGAATGAAATCGGGGAAATTACTAGTTTTTCAGTTCCAAACACTAACTATCTATTTGTTTGTTTGTTTGTTTTTTCCTTATTTATTTATTTTTCATGAACCTTTCTGTAAAGGGTTGCGCTTCAGCAGTGAAAGACCTAAATGACTAACAATGGCGTGTACTGCGGACAGAGATGCTGTTTATCATTTCTTCCTCTCCATTTGTTTATTTATCTGTTTGCTGGTCTGAAATTGATTTGTTAGGTTATGTAGATTTTTATCCATAGATTATTTTTTTGTTCTTTGAGATGATATCTCTGCATCAATTGGTTGTTGCATTTTCAGTCTGGCCCAGGTACTCCCCAGGGGGAGCGAGACAGGGTTATACAACCAGCTACTAAGTTTTGAAAATAAAATAAGAAGCAGCTGCTAGGCTTCCAGGCTTGTTGAATTCCATTCCTTTTCTTTTTTTTTTTTTTTTTTGTGTGTGTGTCTAACAATGGGAACCAGCCAATTTATCCTGGCCTTTCTGTCTATTATTTTGTTTTATTTTTGGCATATTCTTCCCCAATCTACCATTAAAGAATTCATCCTGACTCAGTATTAGCCATTAATGGGTCATGCCGCTTAGCGCACGGTTTCCATACAGTTGCCTTTCAAAAACGTACTTCAGAGCTGAAAAAAAATATTGTAGATTGTATTATACTAGACATGTATTTTCTATAGGAAAAGATATGCAGGCACTACTCCCATGCTGTTCTTTATTGGAGGGACCACATTTACCCTGCGAGCATCAGGGAAATAAAGTACTGATGTGCAGTACAGATGTCTGATTTTGGCCAGTTTACTTCAGTATTTCAGGTATTACAAAAGGTATAATCACTTTGATTTTTCTACACAGGGACAAGTTTGCATGGATAAAGTAATGTAAAGGCAACGTCCTTCCTTTTCTTAGGGTACAAGTGACTCCATGAAGTGGTTAGATGTTGTTCCTATGGGCTCATCCAAAGCCTCAGGAAGTTGAGGGAGTTTTCGTTCACTAGTAAGAGTGTTTGACACATGGCAGGAGAACTGTGACCACTGCTCTATGAACAAGGGAATTTTCCCCTACTGAAGCTGTCAGCTGGGCAGGAGGCCAGGACACGCCAGGAACCACATCTCCCATGGCACCAAGACTGGGACACTTCCTGCATCAACTACACGTTCCCAGAGAGCCCTACTGAAAAACATATAGCTATTTGACCATGAGCCAACAGTGTGCCCAGGATGCCAGGAACGACAACCGTGTCCTGGGGGGCACCAAGCCCGGCATGGCCAGCCGGGCCAGGGACGGGATGGTCCCACTCTGCCCTGCGCTGGGGCGGCCTCACCTCGAGTGCTGGGGGCAGGTTTGGGCACCACAGCACAAAAAGGGCATAAAACTGTTGGGGAGTGCCCAGAGGAGGGAACAAAGGTGGGGAAGGGTCTGGAGGGGAAGGTGTGTGAGGAGAGGCTGAAGGCCCTGGGCTGGTTCAGCCTGGAGAAGAGGAGGCTGAGGGCAGAGCTCATGGGGCCTCCAGCTTCCTCCCGAGGGGGAGCCAAGGGGCAGGCGCTGATCTCCTCCCTCTGGGGCCCAGTGACAGAACCCCAGGGAACGGCCTGGAGCTGCCCCAGGGGAGGGTCAGGGTGGGGATCAGGAGAAGGTTCTTCCCCCAGAGGGTGGTGGGGCCCTGGCACAGGCTCCCCAGGGCAGTGGTCAGCGCCCCGAGCTGGGCTGAGTTCAAGCAGCGTCTGGCCAACGCTCTCAGCCATCTGCTGTGATGGGGCTGGGCCTGTGTGGGGCCAGGGGTTGGGCTGATGGGGCTTAGGGGTTCATTCCAACTTGGGAGATTCTATGATGTCAGGAAACATACCTGCTGGGACTGAAATACGTACATTCCAGTGGCAGCTGGATTATATTGAAACATATGTAGGTGTCTTTTTAATACCAACAAAAGATAATTATTTCACTTCTTCTTGGTATTGACTGTAGTGCGGTTTTCCCTGTGTACCATCTTGTGATATTCTGTATTGGATTGTTGTCAGCTTTTTCCATAAGGCGCTCTCTACTTTTAAGATAGTGTATAAATGTACCACCTCCAAAGAGTATTCAAATTGAAAGCTGGAGAATGTGTAAAATGCCAAAATGAAGGTCATCTGAGCAATGTAAAGCCTGCCCTCACCAGTGCAGGTGTGGCCTCCTTCACGTAGCTGCGCTGCTTGCAGAACGGGGAGCAGGACGCTTGGTGCTGTCGCTAGCATTTATCTACAACACTCTGCCATGCCACGTGGAAGTATCCTACAATACCATCTTTAGTTACATCAACGCAAAGTAGTCAGAGCTAGATGCAGCTGCAGAGCGCATGAGGAGGAACAACTGTGCCATATGGGACAGCGCTAATGATGGGGCTAATGTTTCCTTTGGTAGGGCTGCCTGCTAGGATTTCTATAGGTGTGAAGGAGACTTTGTGTTTGCGTGCCATCTGGGGTAGCTCCGCATGGTATGGTGAAATATGATGAAACGAGGAGAGACTGAGAGAGCTGAGACTGCTCTGCCTGGAGAAGAGAAGGCTCAGAGAAACCATATCCATGGGTATGAGCACCTGGTGGAGGAAGTAAAGATGATGGTCTCTTCTTGGTGGTGCCCAGTGGCAGGACCAGAGGCAATGGGTGCACCAGGAATGCTGGAAATCCTGTCTGAGCATAAGAAAAAAAACCTTTTTTTACTCCAAGAGTGGTCAGACTCTGGACCAGGCTGCCCAAGGAGATTGTAGAATCTCTGCCTCTGGACATACTCCAACCCCAGCAGGACACAGCCATGATGAACCTGCTTTAGATGAACACCATCCTTAGGCACCTACAATACCCCAGGGTGGGACGCACCTGGTCCTCACAAGAGACTGGGGGAATCTGGCCACAGACCAGGCAGGAGCAGGTTTTTCTTTGGTATGAACATAAAAGGACATAAGTAATTTCAGCAGCCCATCATTTGGTCAAATTAAAACCTTTTGGTACAAATAAAAGTCAGTTTCCTTGCTCTCCTAAATGCTCTGCTTAGACTGCATGTTTTTCTGCAAGTCATGAACTGAGTGGAATTATTCTACAAGAAAGAAAATTCATATTTTTTCTTAAAATTCAATGCATTAAGAAAAGTAGGGGATTACATTACTCTCATAATAATCTGTGTTTTCAAAATATTCATCTTTCTATGCTCTCATAGTAGCCCCTTCATAACAAATGGAGGAAGTTTCTTGTTGACAAAATATGAAATTTTTATATTCCTAAACCACAAAGCTGTCAAATTCTCGAATATAATTTCTCAGCAGATATATCTTGTTTGTATTTACGGAACATACATATGCCACAGTAACCACAGCTGAAAGCTTAATCCTTTAAAGTATTTACATTGGGTTTTCAACATTCATTATGGAAAGCCTTTGTAAATTGAAATAAAAAGGGGAGGGGTGAAAAGAGGGAACAAGTAGTGCATGAGCTGAAGAGCGGGATATTTTTAGTAGATGAATTTTTGGTTACTAAGCTCTAACATATAATCATATGCAGGTAAAACTTAGATTTACTGAGCGGAAATGTTGCCAGCACTGTGATCGTAAGATACTTCCTTTCGTGAATTTTGGCTTCTTGATTTTCTTGAAAAAATGCATTAATGCTCAAAATATTTAAATTAGTTTCACGTGACGATTACCAAGTTTTTTAAAATTACTGAAAATACGAATATCCACCTCCAAGCACTCAGACTAGACATACTGTTATCGATCCCATTCTTCCATAAAATCTGCCCTCTAGAATGCCTGCATCATTGCTCTGTTACTTGCATACAGTATATGTGTAGGTAGTTGTATGTATGTATACATATATAGGTATGACATGTACATATATATTTAAAATCTTGTATGCATTTGCACAATCAAGCATAGAGTGTTCCTAACTCAGAGTGAGATAAGCAACTTCATGCTTCCACTAGAGGTTTTTGGGGTAGTCTGAAGAAGAAATAAAAGCATGCGGACAGGATGCAGTCTGCAGGCTGCATAGTTCACTTCATCATAGTGCAGTTATTTCTGTGAACATCATTATAAGAAATTACTGTTTGTGAATAAGCTGTGCTTAAGATTCTGAGCAGTTAGGCTAAGAAAGAGTGTGTTCTGGTCCAAATCTGAGCGAGGCACAAGTCCAGCAAAGCAAAGCCGTATAAATTGTTGTTATTAGGATTGGAGGGGGTTGTTTTGTGTAACTCATTTAAAAAGCAATAGAAAAAAAAAACATTTTTTTTAAACATAGACTACTTTACACATACTTGGTTGCCTGAAAAACTGATGATATCAGTTTGGATTTAAAAAAACCTAATTTGTGAATTAAAAAACCCAAAATAATTCTGTATTGAAATGTTATTTTGGATAAAAACTTACGTCGTTTTCTTATAACATTGAAACCAAATGCTTTCACATTGGATTGAAATCTATAAGGCTCACCTTAATTAAAATTACTTGACAATGAACAGGTCAGCTAAAGTCTGCCCGGTTTTTCAAGACCTTTCAGCCAACATTTTTTTTGCCAATTAGGGGAAAAAAACATATTTCTTAAAATGCCAAGAGAGAGGGGCAGGCATCTTCCCCAAGCCTGCCAGTTCCGGGAACGTGCCATCATTTACTTCGCCTTGCAATAGCATCCTATTTCTGGGATCCTTCTGATACAGGTATACTTATGTAGGCTGTTGGTTCTTTATGCATTCCAGCATGTAATTCACCCCAGAACCCTCTCAGAGACAGTAACAAGTCCCTGTTTAAGTAGATGACTACTCCATGACCGACAGTGCAGTGGGGGAAAGCCAGTAGGACAACGTCTGGGACACAAGAGGCCTTATGGCAGTTCAGGTGCCTTACTCCAATGTTAGTCGATTAGCTCAGCGTGGAAGAAGAGTGTTACGAATTTGTGATGTCTCTCTTTCATATTCCTTTCTTACTTTAGGATTTATGCAAACTGCAATCCCAAATTGCTCTTGGGAGTAAATATCTGGGAGCCTGAAACTTCTGGTTTTGTTTCACCCTAGTTGTGTTCATCTACTGACAGCTTGCCACTCTCAGATGTGCATAATTAGTCTTCTGTTAATTGTTTAGTACATTCCTTTTTCTCTATTAATCTGTATTGGTATCATTAATTAATTATAAGTATCATATATATATGCACCCACACGTCTATATGTTTTCTCACCCAAGTTGGAAACACTTCTCAAACTCAAACCTTTATTAAGAGCATCTTTCCATTTCCTGACACTATACGACTATGACGTCTACGTTATTGCGATGTAAATGGTGTTGGACCTAGCGGAGCAATATATAAGTTGTGTACAAAACAAGAAACCTCAGAAAACTGAAAATAAGGACAAACTGGACTATCATCAGAATAACATATGGTGACAGCTTCAAAAAAGCTGGGTCAGCGTGAGCCTAATTCTCTGAAATGCCCGTTATTTAAAGGTACGCAGGTAAGAAAGAGCTGTAAGAATGTGCTGAAAAATGGAAATTTAAGTTAGTGGGTTTTTTTAAAAGAACCAAGTGAAATGTTGAGGATATAGATCTTCCCAATTTTCCACTGTGTTAGAATTGTGAACAAAAATAGGTTAAATGAAAAAAAAAAAATACCTAAGAGAAAGCTTCATCCTGTTGCAGCGTGTTCCCGCTGTCTGCAACTCATGGCTCAGTGCCTGTGAGGTTTGATTCACCGTTTCTCAAAGACGTGGCATAGCAAACACCAATAACAGGGAGGCTGGGTAAATACTACCTTTCTTTTTGCAGCTGGAAAGCTTCTAAAATTTTTGCTGTGTGCCTTCTGCTGCCCTTCACAACATCCTTTGTAGCTGTGTTCTTGCCCTGGAAAAGGGTCTTTCATCATTTTTTCCCAACACTTGTGAAGTTTCTATTTCAGTTCAAAACTTCTTAAATATCCTTCTAATGTCTTAACTTCATAGCTGGGACAGGTTAACCTGTGAGTCAGAGCTCTATTCTCTTCTCATGACATACTTTCTACAATGTTTCCCATGTACAGATTTTTTCAGTACATCAAAATTCTGTCTCTTCTTTTGGTTTGGTCTTTGGAAGTGGGAGCATAACTCTGTTGATTCCTTAAAGCTGCATCTTCCTTTTTTTTTTTCCCCTTGCTCCTATTCTTGTGGCATACAGATAATTAAAAACATAAATAATAATTCTCATGGTGCCTTCCTCTATATCCTCTAGGAAATAAATGAGTTTATTTTTACTGATGGGGAAAATTCTGGGAGGACATTTTTAATGATGCTTGTTTATATGTAAGAAAGAGGAATTTAGCAAAATTGTATTGAAATTTTCAGTTTTCATTTATTTCTGAATATGATGAAGGACACTAATTTTCACATAGATTGTCCTGAAAGCTATATAACTTCCCACTGCAGGGGGATATTGTTTATTTTGGATGGAGAAAGACAAGTGAATTGTTTTGGATCGGGTAGACATAGAGGTGTTCCGGTTGGTGTGATTTCAGTAGGAATATCACTACCAGGAACCTTCACGTGTCGCATTGCTCCTCTGGGTCTTGTTCAATAGTGCAGTAGCCATGTATTTGATGGCTGCTCCTCCTCTTCTTTTAGTGTCCTTGAGAGGAGTACGTGTTTTGTAGAGGGGTTCAAGAGAGATTAAAAAGATTAAAATCCCAGATTCAAATCTGGAAAGATTACTACACAAATGACTGAAACAAAGCAGATGTCTTCTGACCTGTTAAAATTTAAGGAGTTTAAATGTTAGTCACAGTCACAAAAAATTTATTTTAACCAAATACAATCTGATTAAACTGCCAGTGACTTCCCTTTTAATTTAATACTACCATTTTGAAAAAAAAAATCCCACAAAACACCAAAAACAAACAAACAAAAACAAAAAGAAAAAAAAACAACTTTGCCCCACATAGAAACTGATTTTTGACGACTTGAGATTACAGACAAACATGGGATTTATTCGGCTAACATTGATGTAAAATGCGCTTCACGGTCTATGATTCCTCGTGTTACAAAATGTGTATTTACAGCTACAGAGATGTATAGTCTTCTATTACTTAAAAATGGCAAACAAGACACCAGCTGCTGAGATTTCTTGTCTTGTGGTGAAGTATAACATGCTAGACACTGATACAACAATTGTTCCACTGCCTGCAAAAGCTTAATCCACAGCTGTGTCTCTCATGAACTTCAGGAGGCAAAAAGGTAATTCATTAAAATTCTCCGTGAGATGGTAGCAAGGCGTTGTATCTTCTTTAACGGCATCATTTCTCTGCCCACTGCAGCTCAGCGTGGGGAGCACTCCGGACTTTACTGGCAGTACTCTAGTACATTGAAATGTAAAAGCTTATTTTGGATTAAAATAAACATTTATTTATAAATTGAAATACATTGATTTATCATAAGAAATATCAAGAATTATACAAAAATATGAAACTCCACAGAATTTCCATCCAATGTATAATTATGTCAGTATAATCTGGTGCAAAGGGATGGTGGCTGTTTCCACCAAAGGTGTTTGAATTCAGCAAAGGTCCTGCGCAGGGATGAGGACAGGACGTGTGACGATGGCTCATAACGAGTGCAGAGGTTACAAAAGGCAAAGACATGACACCAAAACACTTGCCTCTGCTTCAGGCCTGCTCTGTCAGCCAAAAAATGGTCAGTCTCATCTCCACGGAGCAGCTAATAATATTTATCGTAATTATATTCTACAGGGAGCAAGCGTAGGGACAAGTACGAGAACCTGTTTTGGAGAAAATACAATAGTTTCACATCTGCTCAAGTTTAAAAGGCTACAGGGAGCACTTGCGTGTGAAAAATACCTTTTAAACAGAAAGGGACCCCAGGACCAACTGAACTGGAAGGGCTCCACAGCTGCCAGCACACGGTGTAAGAGAATATGCCACAGCTGGCAGCACATATCAGGGTCAAGTCCCTTGCAGAAAATCTGTACCAATTAAACTAATTTCATCTCTATTTCAAAAAATTGCATCAATTAGTTGTTTATGCACAAACTGTTGCTTTCTTTTGCCTTCTTCGGTTTATAGTGTTATTTAGAAATAAATTCATTTAGACAGAAGTTTGGAAACTACAGCAAAACAGTTTATTGAAGACATTGAAGGTGAATATGTGGAAAATATTTTCCTGTAAATTACATGAAATGATTCTTACATCACATAAAGATAAAAGGGAATGTAAGATAATTTTAAGCACCTTTTTTGTGTTCTTTTCTCGCTCTTGCCTTCTTACATAAGACTTGGCAAAAAAAAAAAAAGAACCTCTCTCCCCTTGTGCTCACTGTTTTTATCAAAATTTGTCTTGAAAATAGTGTGTCTGTAAAGCTTTCCAGCGGTAATTCTCCACATTAAAAATAGATAAGCTTAAGAGCTTGTGGTGCTTGAAGTCTGAATATTTACCCATGTTAGGATGTTTGAATGGCGCTGTGTCTGATTTAGATCAGGTGTGAATTATGTCATCTTCTTATCTCAGCATCAACTACATTGCTATTTTTTGATGCATAGCAATTATTAAATATAGCTATTATTTGGTATGGAAATCCTTGTTTTCAGCTACCTGATGCACAGCTGTACAGTTAACGTTTCATCATTTGCCTACAAGAAGACCTGAGACACTAGTTTTTCCATAGGAAATAACGATGGTGCTATTGGCCTCTTTTTTTTTTTCTCCTCATTCCACTGGGTTGTGCCATGTAACATTTTTGAAGACATTAAGAAATGCAAAAGGTATCAAAATACTACATAAGCACTATTACCAACACAGAAAATACCACTATTGATCTATATTAGGGAGACCCTGTCCATAAACTGTTCATTTTTACACATTGTTTTGTATAGCTTTAGAAAAAGGCATGGCTGGTCTCAAATAATACAAATAAGGGGATTTTTCAAAGTTGAGTTGAAAAGCATTATGACATTTTTCTTCAATTTTGTTCACGTAACGGTTTTTTACATAATTTTTTCCCTCTAATCTTTACACACTTGTTATAACAAAGGAACTGTAATAAACAAACTTAGTAACTAATCAAAGAGTTTCTATTAAAGTCAACTTCTTAAAAAGCAGCAATCTGCCACAGGTAAAATTTGTGTCACTTTTGGTAGTCCCTGTGTGCGTACTACTGCATATGTTTTATTTCTGATTTAGTACACTACTGTTTGGTAACAACTGCACATACTTTCTTTTGATCGGTAACAAGCACCTAAATGTAATACACAGTCCCTATTATGGTTTTTAAAAAGTGCCTTCATAGGAATATATCTACAATTTACAGAATATACGCAATATTACAACTGAAAATCAGAGCTGCAAATGTATCACCGCGTATTAAATCCAGCCCTGCTAAAATGACCTGCGCGCTTTTTAACAGATGCTCTTTTCTCTGCGTCGTCGCAAACGCGTTTACTGGATTTCTTTAGCTTTTGTAATTCAGTCCGGTGGAGAGACAAAAGTATCGCAAAACACAGTCCTGTCCAGCCGTTTATATAAACGGATGTGTTGATGCTAATCACAATCAAGGCCGGCACGTGGGTCCATTGCTAAGGAGACCTGAGCTGGAACCACTGGACCTTGCTGGGGCATTGCATACTGCTCCTCTTGCACTTTGTTAGCTTGTGGATGTGCAAGCCAAGACTTCTTCCTCTCTTGCCACTTATTTATGAGGAGAAACAGAAGCCCTCCCAGTGCTAGTTATCCTCTTTGACCCCATGATCTACGGTCTAGGCTGACCAGCAGAAAACTTCAGTGATTCCTGATGTGTTTTGCTGTATCCATGTGAAAAATATACCGCTAGGTTGGGTTTTTTTCCCCCTTGATTAGCCACATGCAAGACAGAAAGGAACAGCATACAGCAAAAAGCTTTTATGCAATTCGCTTCAGGCGCACACAATATGTCATCTCACATTATCTGATATCTCAGCATGTTTTGAAAACATATTTCAAATACTTAATTCTGTAGGTACACAAGTAGTACTGGCCTGAAAAGTTGCAGTGCTACCCTAAAGATTACAAAAGTGATGGCATTTTATTCTAAATACGTGCTTTCTTGTAAATATTTAGAATAGAATATACTGAAAGTTCGATTTTCTGGACACTCCAGCTCATCTTACAGTTACATGAATTCTAAGCAAAATGTAGGCGGTGATATCATAGAACCACAGAATCATTAAGGTTGGAAGAGACCTCAAGGATCATCCAGTCCAACCGTTCCCCCCCCACCTATTCCCCACTAAACCATGTCCCTAAGTACCACATCCAACCTGTCCTTAAACACCCCCAGGGACGGGGACTCCACCACCTCCCTGGGCAGCCCGTTCCAATGCCCGACCACCCTTTCCCAGAAGAAATTTCTCCTCATCTCCAACCTGAACCTCCCCTGGCGCAACTTGCAGCCGTTCCCTCTTCTCCTGTCACTGGTTATCTGCGAGAAGAGGCCGACCCCCAGCTCACCACAACTTCCTTTCAGGTAGTTGTAGAGCGCAATAAGGTCTCCCTTCAGCCTCCTCTTCTCCAGGGTAAACAGTCCCAGTTCCCTCAGCCGCTCCTCATCAGACCTGTGCTCCAGATCCTTCACCAGCTTTGTCGCCTTTCTCTGGACATGCTCCGGGGCCTC
>VWZZ01003248.1:489618-507323 GCA_013399095.1 Psophia crepitans
CCACTCTCTGGGCCCGGCCATCCAGCCAGTTTTGAACCCAGCGAAGAGTGAACCCGTCCAGGCCATGGGCCGCCAGCTTCTCCAGGAGAATGCTGTGGGAGACCGTGTCAAAGGCTTTGCTGAAGTCTAGGTAGGCTACATCAACAGCCTTCCCCTCATCCACCAGGCGGGTCACCTGGTCATAGAAGGAGATGAGGTTGGTCAGGCAGGACTTGCCTTTCATGAACCCATGCTGGCTGGGCCTGATCGCCCGGTTGTCACGGACATGGCACGTGACTGCCCTCAAGATTACTTGCTCCATGACTTTCCCTGGCACCGAGGTCAGGCTGACAGGCCTGTAGTTCCCCGGATCCTCCTTACGACCCTTCTTATGGATGGGCGTCACATTGGCAAGCCTCCAGTCATCTGGGACCTCTCCGGTTGATGATGACCGCTGATATGATGGATTGGCTCAAATAATTCCAGTACCCTTTTGAAATGCTGATTTTATTTAATCTTCAAAGATATAGCCAGACTAAGACAAAGTATATGGCAACTATGTGTTTGGAAATTCTCTCAAAGAGCTACGTTACTAACAGTTTGAAGTAACAGAGGTGTGCAGGTTGGCTGGAAGCTTGCATTGTCAAAGTAATTCATGATGGTAATTTGATTCACATCCATAGTACTTGAACTGGCTAGTTGGGTTTGTACCAATTACAATTGCCAAAACAATTGTCACACATTTTCGATATGCTAGTAAAAACATGTTCCATTTTGGGCAAAGTTTTGACTAGTAAATGTTGACTCTTTTTCCACTTCAGCACAAACACCTGATTTCCCGTCCCATTTAGAACAGCAAAGATATGTTCTGGCTTAGTGTCCAGTAGTCTTTAAAAAAAAAAAAAAAATTGTCGCCAGACTTTAAGTGTAAGAGTGGTAAAATTTCTAAATTATGTAAGAGACCAGGTGTTTGTCAAGCTCATTTCATAGATCTTTAATTCATGGATACTGTTAAGCGAATGCATGGAAGACATTCTTATCCTCATTGGACCTGCTTAAATGCTTTAAAAATAGACGACTTTTTGATAAAACGATAATGTAATGTATTAGTAATAACTTGTTATAAAGTGAACACTAAAGAATGTCCAAACTGGATGACATTGAAGATTTTACCAACGCTAACGTTTAAGATTCAATGAAATGTGCTGACAAGTATGAAGTCACTATCTTTAAAAGGAATCTGCTGATTTATTGTTAAGCTTCCATTAGCCAAGATAGCTAGATTTCTGTGTTATACTTCCAGCAATAACTGTTTTGAATGTATTCCATTCAGCATTTTCAGTTGCCGTCCTTCTAAGCAAACAGCTCCTCTACTTAAAAATATGCAACAAATCAAATTAATTAAAATGAATCAATCCGTCTGGTAAAGTGGTGTTTCAGAACGACTCCAAGGACCATAAATTCAAATTAAGGGTTGCACGACTTCTTCCTAGGTTTCAAGAGGCTCCTTGGTACATGAGCAAAAGGGAAGAGGGAAACCAGTCACCCTCGTAGCCGCGTTCACCGGGGACGCTTGCAGAAATAGCTGTGCTGAGGGATCATACAAACGCATCATGACCAGAGAAGGAAGGAGATAGACCTAACAGCAATTAATTGTACCTGATGCTGCTATTCCGATGAGGTTAACTATCATAGTAGTCATATACGAGTGGAGTAATAGCAAGTTAATTGTTGCAAAATTTTGGTCGCGGACGTAGAGTGTGTGTAATTTTATTCATCGTATGCTGTGCTTGTTCTGATACTTCTTCACTCCAGGCAGTAACGTGGGTTGTGAGATTCAGTTTTGAAGGTAAAGGTGTGATGGATGCGTGCTAATTTATACTTGTTCATTGAATATATTTTTCCTAAATGCATTTTAACAATCAGATTGTGCTACAGAGCACTTGTTCTGGTTTTAGTAAACTTTTAAGTACAGTTACAAAAAATACACACCGTGCTCTTTTGCTGATACTGATTGTCCTCTTTTTGCAAATAAAATGAGTGCAAAATACTCTTCCCACAGTTCTATATTACACTTAATTTATTCACTGGTTTTTGCAATCTGAATGAGGACGTTACAAGTGTGGGGCCAGGATTAAAGTATGGCTCCTGACATTAGCTCCCTAAACGCAGCCTTTGTTCTGCTGCTCCTCTGCGTGTCTCCTACTTTATAGGATCATCCTATGGCTCATTTATAATCTACTGGATTTAATACTTGAATATATGATTTCTGTACTCAGTATTCATGCTTTACCTTTTGTCTTCAGCTGGTCTGAACTGGGAGCCTACACTTTATTATCTACTTAGAACAGAAAGAGATTAATGTTAAAGGGATATCAAGCGCTTAAATATCCGCAAAATTTGTAAAAGAGATAGAGCCACATTACCGAGCATTATGTAGGCATAATGAGAGTGATACAAAGTTTAGCTGATGATGTATCAGCACTATTTCTGCATTTATTACCCTGATTTTCTGCAAGGGAATATTGTGTGACTCCTAAGGTTTTTTATTTAATTAACTACTAAAGAAAAGCAAAATTATCTTAACATTGTTTAACTTTTTCAGGTTTTCAGTTTTAATGGTATTAGGACTTTATACTAAACTAGAATTGAGTATTCGCACGGAGAAAGAGAAGAATCTGTTTATTTCTTGGTGTGACAGGTATACCTGGTGGTTAAAGAGCCAGTCAGTTTTGTGGTATTTCATAATGTAGTATTGCTACTGCAAGAGAGGGATGACGATTCACATTAAAGATCTGGGTTGGACATCATGTGCTGTTTGAGTTTTCACTGCAGACTTAAGAGTGTTGAAAGTACCTGCTTAACTTCCAAAATGCTTGTTAGCAACTCGACTTCTGGATTTACAGGGCTTCCAGCTCTACCTATGTGCCTGGTATACAGCAGAAAAAGAAAGTACTATCGCAATAAATCTAAGTAAGATTTCGTGGTAGTTTTGACAATTTGTGTCAATTGCCTCATGGCCATTCCACTTGTGTGGGGTGAGATTTTTGGAGGTTGTATTTTATATGATTCAGTAATCTCAACTGGTGTACCCCACCATTTTGGGGGGGGAGGAATATGAATTTATAGTAATGAGTTTTATATTGACTTGCTTGTTCTAAAGACTAGTTGAAAACACATTAAAAAAACAAATAAAAAGTTCTTTTTTCTTTCAGGTGGGAGATGAAAGAAGGTGCAGATCTCGAAGATGAGGAGAAAGTTATGGTGCAACACTTGAAAAATGTTTATTTGACACAGAGCACTCCTACCTCAGAGGATAAAGAAGAATAATTACCTTGACAGGTTTCGGGTAGCACCTTTTTCTGAATTCAACATGATTAACTTAATGGCTTAGTTATAACTGACAGGACTAGAAAGCTCAGGAATATGTATCTCGAGTAGGAGTTTTAAACTAAAGAATGTTCCCATTATTGTCTAGTCACCCCGCCCAGGCAGCCACTGCTCACACAGGCATGAGGCCAGCGACAATCTATGAAAATGTCAATGTCACAAAACGAGGACGGTGTATCTGGATACTGCGGAGGTGTAAACCTGAATGACAAACCAAGGACTGTTTTAGAAGTATAAAAAACACTCTAAAAATAACGCAACTCCGCGCACGTGCTAAGCACACACCTCTGCTACGCAGCCATCGACCGGTCTGGGGTCAGAGTCAGCCTGCCCCTGGCTGGTGTCGCTCCGGGGCCTTTCCTCTCCCTTGGCGCTTGTGTTCTAGTTAGTCCTGGGTTCACCCAAAACGGGTGACAGGTACGGGCCACGGGTCTGCAGTCCTTTCTGAGTTGCACCGGGGTGAGTATGAGCATGCCTGGCCGTTATTCCCCAGCAAAACCGCATCAGCTTGGTTGCCCTCACGAATCCTAACTGAGCATCCAGTGCGTGTTATGGCTTAAAGGACACATTACAGAGAAACTTGTTACTGGCTTTGAAAGTTTTGAGAGGCGCCTTTTTATTTAAAAGAATTATTCACTGGCTGTGCTCAAAGGTCTGTCTTAACAGTGCACTGAGAGGGGAAAATGATAAAGAATGCAACATTTATTTCTGATAAATGTAGTAAAATTTCATTTTCAAAGTAAAGCCTGGTCTGATATTCAGGTTTTCCAAATATTAGATGTTTTTCTTTTCCATATAAGTCCTTTCTCAAAAACTAAAATAGCTGAGTCAGGTGGTTATTGTGACAGTATTTATTTTAATACAGAAGGCACAGTTAACATTTCCTTAGCACTACAGAAATAATCCATGGTTTTTCTATTTGTTTCTTGCCTTGGAAGTCCAAGGGAACTATTTCCTCTGCCTGATGAAGGACCCTGGGAAGACCTTGCTAAGGCTGCAGCCTGAGCTGCAGCTATTCCTGTTCCCAGCACATCCTCTCAGAGACGTGACTGTGGACACGACGCAGACCACCTCACTAGGAGGAGGGCACGCTTTCTTCCCTAAAGACTTCAGCAGCATCACGGGTAACCAAAACCCTCGTGCTGCCACAGGGTCTAATCTGAAATGCAGTTTTTCCTCCTCTTAATTGCTCTGTTTTTATCCCATCTACAAAATATCAGACCATTTAAAATGAAAACGGGGACCACTGCATCTTGCAAATCTCCGAAGACCTTGTTACGACACGGGCAACAGAAGGGCTGTGAGGCACCGGTGCTTCAAAAAATGCTAATACTGTTTAAGGAAAAAAACAGACTGTCCCCTCTGCCGCTGATGCAGTCATCTCAGATCATAAAGAACTGAAGAAGTGTAAAAACAATTATTCTCTGCTTGGTATTTCACCTTTGTGAGGTCTTAAGGCTTAAAGCACGGCCGCAGGGATTGCCTGTGGTGGCAGGGACGGCATTCTGGCCGGGGAGGCACACGTGCTCCAAGCCACACCGATAACATGCCAATGCACGTGGAAGCTGTAGTTTAGCATATTCTTTCCGATTTTATCAAAATCTATCGTACGTAATTAACTTTTTGTATAGTCACATGAAGTGAACTTCTGTCTATGTGGTGAAACTGACTGAGGTACTTTTTTGTGGAAAAGCTCCCGTTCTGGGAAACACTTATTCTGAACAGGGTAAACTTTGCAAGTGAAATAAGCTAACCCAGAATAAAAACCCTAACTTCCTCTGGAACGGGAATGTCCACACGGGGAGTTATTCCAAACTGGTCATTATCCTTTGATTTCACAACACACCTGGTTCTGGAATAACCTGTGAGCAGTCACGTTAAATAAAAATAATTCTTTATGTCCCTTCCTCCCTTCTCTCCCTGCTAGAATAATTCAGCAGTAACCCACTGGGTAGCACTAGGACAATTTGGTCTTACTTAGCAAGAGTGTATTTATAATTTTTATTGATGTGGAGCTAACATGACAGAATAACTAGCCTGAATAAAAGCTGAATTTGTGCATAGTGTTTTCTTTGGATGTTTTTCTTATCCATACCTCTCTCTCTCTCTCTCTCTATATATATATATATACATCTTTTAGAGTATGTGAATGCAAGCTAATGTGTGTTTGAAATTGAACTTGTCCCTCAAGCCTTGCTGAGAAATACCGGGGCTCTGTCTGTTGGTGATGTAGTCATCCTATTAGCTGACCTTCAGGGTATAAAAGAAACATCATTTTGGCAACATCACTTATGCTGAATAGATACTTTCGCAACGTTCACATTTGTTCAATAAAATTACAGTAATAAGATTGCTAAGATTGCTAAATAACATACCATTAATTTATCAAGACTGCTTACTTTAAACTTAAACCCTTAATTGAAGACAAGTGAAAGACACTTGAAAGAGCTGATCGTTTTTACATGGTAAGGTGTGTAAAATCAGGCGTACTTGTATAACAGATTGCTGCTTTCTTTTTCTTTTCTCAATAAAACAATAGTTCTGCATTCTTAAAAATGTTCTGCTGATTCCAAAATTGACTTAAGATTAATTTCATTTTAGAGAGTGATGGGTTCACAGAGCTGCAATGTTTTGCTTTCGTATTTTACGTCCTGGCTCTTCGTTACTACTTGTTGATCGAAGAACGTCTCACATTTATGTTTAGGAAGGCATCAGCAGCCAGATTTGCTGGCTGCAGGGTGAGCCCCGTGTTGCATGAGCGCTGCTGCCTGACTGCGCCAACTGCTCCTGGACAGGCAGCCAAAATCAAGGATTGAAGCCTGCTGTGTACAACAGACCCTTCTGGATGGGCAGAAGCTGTCCTCGCTGGCTCAGCCGAGCTAGCCTAAAAGGAAATCATTATATTAATAGAAATGAATTGGATCAGATAGCACAAACTAGCTAATTATGCATTATCATTAATGCTGCTTACACCTAATTCTCATTTAACGTTTTAGTACGCTTAGCCCTTTTTATGAAACAGGATTAAATGGGAGACTTCGTGGCGTGGAATATCTCTAATCACATTTGTTCAGTACCCGGTTCAGGGCACTCCAAATATTAATGTCTTGGCCCTTTTGAAAGGGAGATAATAAAATTAGAAGCAAGGCAAGACTGAGATAGCAGAAGTAGTAATGAAATTTGAGAAAGAGGGGAGAAAGAGGGAGAGTTTGGGGAAAAGTCAGGCGTTAAGACATAGCCCTGCCTTTTAGTGACTGCTGTCCTGGCAAACAGTCTCCCATAGATCATGCTTTATTCCAGGAGAGGGCTTTTGTAGAGACCACAGGCAACAAAGCTATTTGTTCTGGAAACACGCGCAATGGCAAACGGATGTTCTCTAATTCGTCTCTGCATCCTCACAGCAGTGCAAGGTAGGCATGAGGCTGGCTTCTTCCAATTAGCTTCCTCTGACAGAAATACTCCATTTCCCTCTCAGCTGGGAAGTCTTCGCAAAATACTACTAAATCTTATCTACACTAAGATACCAATTATATGCTGATATAAAACTATTTTATGGAACTCCTTAAAAATATGTGCAATCATTTTCAGTGACAGACACTATTCAAACTTCCAAGTCAAAAGACTGAGGAATTAGACCATTGCCCAATTAGGCACGAAATGAGACGGTAACTTGACAGCAACAGGGAGATTTCTAAGCAAGCATGTAGATCTTGATGAGGTCCTGGCTGGTGCAAAGCCACTTCTCTGTAGTAAATGTCCATGTTGTAAACAGTGGTATGGGTGGAAGCAGAAGCTCTAAAACAAGGTATATTAGATATAAGGCCACGGCAATGGGTAAGGGTGAGCTTGCTTTCTCCTCTACCTTTGGACGCCAACACTTGGGAAGCAGACTGAACCGACTGACCCTGCCAGGCAGGCAGTACACAGAAAGCATGACAGGTCTTGAGCAGATCACAGAGGACACTGCAATACTCATCAGTAAAACGGATAAAGAACAAAACTATTCCTCTCTAGCAAGAGCATTTGAGAATAGGCTGTTAGCTATAATTGCAGCAAGTGAAACAATGATATAGAGCTGACACAAAACACTCCAAAAAGCAAAGAATCATGCAAAAAAGCAAAAATAAATCCAAATTCTTCTTTTTCCTGAAAAAAATGATTCTATAACAAGTGTCTTGGGGAGAACTGGCAATTACCAAGTGCTAATAACATAAAGTGATCATCTGAATTAAGATTTTTTTGTATCTAAATTTAGTAGACAACTATCCCTAACCTGACAAGGAGCCACTTCAGTGGTGGCTAGTCCAAATTTGATGACCACTGAATCAAGCCCTTTAGATCCATGACAACTTCAACCGCTAGTAGGTTGCAACCATCTCTGAGGAGATGCTTTACAGTATTTCCTACTGAAGAAAGTGTTTGAATGTTAAAATAGCTCATTATCCAGTTTCTGCAGTAAATCTGTGTAAAACACACCAGTGTCAGTGTCTACACAGCCTTGAGTCACATCCGTTCTCCACTTAGAAATAAGGCGAAGAACCACTAAATGGTGATCATACTCAGGAGGTATCATCTCCTCCAGTGACCAGCTCAAAGACCATGGCCATGTCTGCCGTGACAAACTCAGGGTTCATGGTGGAGGTTTGCTGCAACAGCAGATAGGTTTTTCTTACCAGGACAGTTTTTCAGAGATATAATATCTTTCCAGCTCTCCCAATAAATACATACATTAATTGAAATTAAGAACCAAAGGACTCATGCATTAGAAAACACCTGATGAATGATTACAATGCACCCATGTGTGTTCCTTAAGAAAACTGTTAATGACATGGTCATACATATTTTGTCCCCAGATGAATTCACTAGAGGACAGAAATATGGTTACAAAGCAACTGTGGTAAATTTGTAGTTAGGTAGTATCCAACTATTTCATTTGGCTGTCCAATCATCTGTGCTTTCTATGTAAAAAGGCTAATAACCTCTGGATATTTCACCTCCATAAAGAAATTGTATCACATAGCTCTCCATGCGTCATCTTGATTTTGTTTCATTTTCCACCTCAATATTGTCTTTCAAGCATCCTTGAAAAATGTACCGGTTAGTATTTGTTGCAATTTAGAAGGTCGGCACCGCGGGCACTGAGTTACACATGGGTAGACGATTCCTTTCCTAGACTAACTGTCATACAGACTTAAAGCAGTGTAGGTCCTATATGGGTAATAATTTCAGGTTTAGGGTTGAACACTTCTGCTCCTAATGTTCCACATGAGTTGTGTAATATAGGATCATAGAATGGTTTGGGTTGGAAGGGACCACAAGGATCATTTAGTTCCAACCCCCTGCCATGGGCAGGGACACCCTACAGTAGACCGTATCTGTTTTTCCACTGTTCCAAGCTACCTGTGTTACCCGGGATAGTGGGAGCTATTTGTATGCACTGCTGTTTGTAACATGTTTTTTGCTTAATGTATTCTCCCCCAGGTTTCATTTTCTTTAAGTTCTCTGAACTTTTCATTCACACTTGGAAATCCATAGCACATCTGGTTTCACAACCTACAAACACATAAATACGTATCAATAAAGACTGCACCTTCTCAAACCTGATACAGAGTTTAGAGGAGCAAGAATTGAATAAATATAAAATTCAAACCAACCACCTGCAAGGTTGTCATTCAAGAAATGCAGTAGTTGTTTTCACTTGGATTTTCTCCTCTCTCTATATATTCCAGAATTAACACCATCAAGGATTTGTTTGCTTATGTTCTGGACACTTTGTTGGTATCTTCCGTTCTACATAAGAAATACGCCCTGAATGGGTTTTGTTATGTAGATTATGATTACGCTTTCCCCCTAGAGAATGCAGGGAACGTTGGGGAGGTAAGAGGTTGAAATGGCAGGAGGGCTTTGTTTTGGCATATGGACTAGCAAGCAGATGACTTTCTACAGTGAGGCAGATGTGGCTTTGGGAATGAAATAATTGTGGCTGGAACTCTATCTGCAGGTATGTGTTAACTTGAGGGAACTGATGGCTGAACGTGGGCTACAAAGATTTTTTTCAGAGGCAAACGGATTAGGTTGTTTCAAATGACAGTTTCTGGCTCCCCTATTCCAGTTAAGGCCCCCAAATTTCACACTTTATGAACGGACAGATTGATGGAGGTTGCTACATTACTGCAATGCAAATGCGTAATCATCTGGCCTCCTCTTCTCCCCAGACAAATAATTAATGAGAACGTGGTAGACGCTTCTTGATTTCCAACAACTCTCCAGGGTCCTGATCGACGCTCCTGAGCAAGACCGTACCTCTACCAGACTTTGGTATCACAGATACCTCCAAGCTAATGAGTCAGAGAATGCAGTTTAATTTTCCACATTCTAAAGTGGTTGTGTATGCCTGATGTGGAGTTGTGAACCAAAACTGACCAGTCCTGCAAACTTCTGATTTTTATTCCCTCCCCTTCTCACCGTTCCTCAATTTTGGCTGAGCTGTCAGTTTTATGATCGCTCCTGCCGTTTTCAGATGAGGCTGCGACCACACCTTACACAATAGCGTACGCAACAGATACAAAGCGATTAATGGTTTCAAGGCGCATCCAGTTCATACAGACAAGTAGTTCTCCAGCCCAGCAGTAAGGCACTTTTTGGTTAAAGCTCTTGCATTTTAACCCTACTCTCTTTGACATTTGGGCAGACCTCCAATCCAAGAAGCCTCAAGGTGAGATGCAGCTAGTTGTTTCAGGAGCTTGGTAGCTGGGTTTTGGTTTTGATTAAAGGAGAGGAGAGGAAAGGGAAGGGAGAGGAGTGTTTGTTTATATTGTTATGTTAATTCTATTGCTTTTGTTGCTGTTTTGGTTTCTTTCCATCTGGACTGATGACTGTAACCGTCAGGTACTGACCAACCTGCACAAGTAGTCTGCGCATTGATAAAGTCACTGTAACTGCCGGTAGCAGAAGTAATTTGTGAGTTTAGTCTTTGTAAGTGTCTACCATGGCAGTAGGTGCTATAGGACCTAATTCAACCTAAATCTCTCTACTAAAATGGTCTTTCATTAACATGATTTCTCAGTTCAGCTTTGTCGGGTCTCTCCCTGATAACCACAGTGTTCCTTCTACGGTTAGAAGTGGGAAGGACAGAAAAATGCTGGTATCTTACGTGCCATGCGCTTTTAGGGATCTCATTTTTCCAAGTCGAGAGCCAAGAGGTGCACTTAAACTACATAACGGAAAAGCTATATGTATTTGATTTTCCATTTTATGTGTACACAAATTGTTTAGATGACAGTTGTACAATTTTTAAAAAAAGTTATATAATACCCTGGAGCAGTCATCTGCTCGAACATGCATAATTTATTCAGAAATCATTTGTGGAGTTGAGGGATTGATAGTTTGGAACGGAAAAATTATAGGTATGCTAAGTATGTTCTTGCAAAAATAAATCATGTAATCATATATTGAGATCCAATATTTCAAAATTCAAAGTACAATTAAACTGTTCGCACAAGTAACAGCAGCGAAATAACTTTGCAAGGTTTACGTCGTAAACCCATATATTTACAGACTAAATAGTGGAACACAGACCATAAAACTCTGTCAATAGTGTTGCTTTCAATCTCTGTTTCACTCCACCAAAACTTTTCATACCAGTTTGGCATTTTTTTGAACAACTCCATACAGGACCAAAGAATTAGGAGTGCTAACTTGAAATATAGATCATATATATTTAATCTTTACAACAAATTCGAAAGCAGTAAGTGAAAAACAAAGACATAACAGACTGTAAAAACTCTCGAGAACATACAATGAAGCATAAAAGTGAATGTCACGACAGATTTATGTATGTTCTAGTTTCAGCAAAAACTGCTGAAGACAAATTTGAGAATATTTGTGTATCATACTTTTGGCACAATAGCAGGAACCAAAATAAATTATCCAGGAATAAGGCATAAGAAACAGATTCAGGGTGTAAACAACAAGCCGAATAAGAATTTTGAATTAAAGAAAACTTTCAAGCCAAAAGAAAGAGAGGTTTTTTAGCCTTGCAGAGCACTCAAGAACAATGTTGGATTTTCACGAGTTTTCAGTATTACACTTTTTTTTTTTAAATTTAGTTCTTGTGAAAAATGTTTCTCAAAGGATAACACATCATCTTCATCAGGAAAGCTAACATTTTTAATTTTCATGAAATACATTCTCTGTATTTATACACCATACACGGTACACAAAAAGCCTATTCCATTGATGCGAAGCCAAAAGAACAAATTGAAAGAAACTACAAAGGGAATAAAAAAGATATTTTTTTTCTCTCTCTCACTGTCTTTTCTTTTGCACTTAGCCTCAGAAGGAATTTTTGTGTCCCAAAGACTGGAGATAACGCTTCCCGAGAATCACACACCCTAAATGTTGCCACTCTTAAACACAACTGCTGGATAACAAGGCTGTGCCTTTGCTTTTTTTTTTTTACCTTTTAACCTCTGGCGATAGCAACTGTCATTGCCCAAAAAAAAAAAAAAAAAGCATGTTTCAGTTTAAAAAAATTGGTATGTTTTCCAGATCTGTGTGCAACAAGACCTGGGTTGCTCAGTCGTGATGCCTCTATTGGGCAAACGCATTCTTCAGCATTAAGTAATATACTGTGATGTTCATAAAGCAGGTGACATGAGGTGGTCAGTAGGACAGAGCAGAAGTACGACGCAGTTTTTTATGTGCTTCCTCTCCACCCTGACACCCTTTCCATCTTTTTGTCACAGCGAGAGATTCCTAAACTGGACTGGATCTTTCAGTTTCAGGATTCAGCGCGAAGCTCAAGTGCTATAAACAGATCACTTCAGATTTATTGCAAACGTAAATCCAACCCACGTAAAATGAAAGCCATCAGCCTCGGCATACTTGGGTGCCCGTGCTGCCAACCGCATTTGCGAGCTTTAGTGCTCTTAGCCAGCAGTAATCTGACTGAGAAGTGAAGATGCTAATGCTGGACACTGCCAGGTGCTGAAAGCAGAAACGTAGGTACTTGGGAAGAGCAGGTTGCGGTGCTCTACCAGCATGGAACCGCAGGAGGATTTAACAACTGCTTATGAGAGTTCCGTTGCAGGATAGCTATTAAAATCAGACATCCTACTTGCTACAATCATCTATCAGCTGCTTCTAAAATCCTGCCCACCTTCTGTGTGTCATCTGGAGGAGATAAAGTTTTAATTGTGAGCGGGTGGTACAAAAAAAATAGAAGAAAAAAAAAAAAGACAAGGCGCCTTCTGTCACTCCAAATTTCTTGTCCTATCTTGCTTTATGTTTTAGTGTATGTGCCAGTTGAAGTTTTGCAGGCAGCTTTTTAAAAGACAAAAAAGATAAATAAAATCAATAGAAACAAATAAAATCCAGGACGAGTAAGAGCACACAGTAAAGAAGGTACTGCAGAAAATGGCAATAAAAAATACTATGTTTTGCAGCTCTTTCCCTTTTGCGCTACGACTCTTTTCTCACTTAAGTTTCAAATAATTCCTAGTTTCCTTTATATGCATTACCAAATTCCCCTTTTGTCTGTTTATGCTGCATTTCTATTTAGGACCTGAAGAGTTTCTTCCCTGTCGCCACTAAGCTCCGGTATTAAAGAGCAGAAGCCTGCATTTGGGGTTCAAAGTGGTTTCATTCATATTTTCATTCAGTTTTTCTGTTCAATTTTTTTTGAGTTGATGAGGCTTGATTTTTTTTTTTTCAGCCATTTTAAGTAAGCCTTGTTAAAGCAGTATTTATGTTACTGTAATAAGAACTGTCTTCAAGACCATGATCACTTGTCATAGACACTACAAATATTTGGTTCCCCTGGCGTGCTCCTCTTTAGATATGATGATGAAGTCTTAAAATAACTTCTCCTGTGTTCGACACTGTTCTTTTGAATTACGTTTTTTGCCTCAAAATTAAAAAAAAAAAAGAAAAAACAAAACAAAGAACCCAATACCCCAGTATTTTCATACTGACAGCACCGAAAATCTTGTGCTCTATCGTGCAGACTGCAGCCCTGGGTGAGAACAGCTCCATGCTGCAGGCAGACGCTCGCGGAGCCGTTCGCGCAGGTCGGTGCCTCCTCCATCAGCCGTCTGGCCTGCTTATCTCACGTTCCCGGGGCATCCCAGGCCTCTCCCTGCCAAGGTATTATTACTTCAGGGGTTTTCTTGGAAGTCTCTGGGTCTTGTTTCTGAGTCTGATTTTTTTTCCCCCCTCCATGCTGTTTCCAGTGCAGTGTCGCTGCTGTTTCACTAGGACGAGCAGTTCACGATTTTTCTCTTTGAAACTCCCTCACTTTCAAATTCAGTTTCGTAATTGTTTCATGCGAAGGGAACACAGTCTCCGGCCTTTGTTTGATTATTTACATTTCGGGAGGGAAAAAACAAAGGCATGCTAACAGAAAGGACTCCTTTAGGGATCAAGACGAGGCAAACACGATAGGTGTCTAGTTCGTACTACAAAAAGGAGGAATGCCTCTCCTGCAGATCCGTGACCATCTGACTGCTGGTTTAACCATCACAGAACCATAGAATCATTAAGGGTGGAAGAGACCTCAAGAATCAACCAGTCCAACTGCCCCCCCCCACACCCATTCCCCACTAACCCATGTCCCTAAGTACCACATCCAGCCTTTCCTTAAACACCCGCAGGGATGGTGACTCCCCCACCTCCCTGGGCAACCTGTTCCAATGCCCGACCACCCTTTCCCAGAAGAATTTTCTCCTCATCTCCAACCTGAACCTTCCCTGGCACAACTTGCAGCCGTTCCCCCTTGTCCTGTCACTAGTTATCTGCGAGAAGAGACCGACCCCCAGCTCGCCACAACTCCCTTTCAGGGAGTTGTAGAGCGCAATAAGGTCTCCCCTGAGCCTCCTCTTCTCCAGACTAAACAGTCCCAGTTCCCTCAGCCGCTCCTCATCAGACCTGTGCTCCAGCCCCTTCACCAGTTTCATTGCCCTTCTCTGCACATGCTCCAGGGCATCGTGACAGGACACAGAAAATCAGGTCTTCAAGAAATCATAATGTCCCTAAAAGACACCTCTTTCCTCCTCATCTGCCCTAACTAATGAATTCATAGCAAAGGCTTTCTGTTCTTTCAGTGCCTGACTTTGAACTTTATGCTGTCAAATTTCACCCCATTTCTCTCACTTAAGACCACTACTCACAATACCTTCCAACTGCCACCTGCAAATCTCATGGACGGGCATAAAACTCTTACCTCTGTCTCACTAATGACTATGTTGCATGTATTATGTCCAAAAACTCATCACAGTACCCGAAGAGTGCTCCTGCTCATTTCTCTCCTACCTGATCACTGCCCTTCAGCTTAGGCTTTTGCAGTCTCCTCCAAGATCCACAGCAGCAGGCTGCTCCACATCCACCTGACCAGGTAATCCTGGTTATCGTCAGCCCTACCTTCACTGGTACTTCCCACGGGGAAATCAGCGACTTTACTTCAGTTTAGATACAGCAGGGTGTTGATTTACTCATGTGCAGGAGACTGCGATCCGTACTGGAATCACAGCATCTGCTCTGGGCAGCACCACTCTGCAACCTACCACACTCTGTATCTGCATTCACAAGTGTGTCAGAATCTGGTTTAACTCTGTGTGGTATTGAGTAACCGGCCGGTCCCAGCTGGGCATGAGTTGGTGCAACCCAGCTTACTTGGAAAGAATTCATTCAAAAAGGGTTGTTTTTTCTAAGCAGTTTTAACCTCTTCATGTCTCCTCATGACCATGAAGGGCTACTCAGATCTGAAGGACCACGTAACAAAGGCAGAGTCCACCCATCATTTTTAACTAGGTCTGTAACTTCCTGCAGACACGAGACACACCAGCAGCGTTAACAACATGCAGCCCAAGCCAGTTTTAATTACATGACCACACACTCTTTTTACGGGGGTCTGTTGTTTCATACGCCCCACGGGATGAACAGTGCTGATGCAATAACAAACAGTTCGATGCCTTGTTTTCTGTCCTTTGAAATGCGGCTCCGTTTACCAGACACAGGCAAACCCCCACGTTTTTCAAGATATTTTATGGAACTCATTTCACTGCATCAAACTGCTTCAAACTTTTAACTTACCTCCACATAATCCACATAAGAAAATGATGTTTTTCCTTAAACTGGGAACTGCAAATAAGGCAGAGCAGTTTCAATAATCTCTGATGCTCAACCGAAAACAACGAGCACCTGGCTTTTCACGCGTCTGAGGTCCTACAGCATCCTGTGTGGGCAAATCACAGCTTCCATCCATTCCTGATGTAACTACTGACAATATTTCTGAAAACTGAACTCAAGAGACTCACTGCATGTCCAACGAGCAATAAAGGAACAGCCTAAACCACTGGGCTGATGTAACATACCAGTAGCCAACTATGAATGCTATAGCATTAGGAAGGACAGAGGGCTGAAGAAGAAAAGAGTCACAGACTTTGAAAAAGAATCAAAACACTCCATTTGTTTAGGAGCAACACTAAGCGTGCAGATTAGTATTTTTGCTAGTATTAGGCTATTATTGGTATTACTGTAGATCACAGAAGTCTACAAAACACCAGAACTCCGCAGTGCTACATGCAAACAGAAGATAAAACCCCAGCTTCCAGCAAATTACGACTTACAACACACAACCTCCATTTCTTCCTCACTGCCGATACTTGGAATTTTGGGGTTGGTCCTCTAATTAAACCTGAAGACTTCCCCTTCCAGCCCGCAACTCTTTGTAACATGAAGAGCTTCAAGTTTCTGGGCAATGGTTCTTTGCAGGTCAAGCATCTCCAAAACCACTAACCGCTGCCCCTACCAAAACCACAGTTTGGCTTCTCCTCCTTCAGTCCTTCCCTGGACCTGTGCTGCTCACGCACCCTGTCCCTGAAACGTGTCTGATGCCTACATTCTAAGAGCTAATTTTTGTTGTTTTTTGGATTTTTTTCTTTTTTATTCAGACTGCAGGAGACTGAGAATTATGGTGAATCAGAGTAAGAAATGGATCCAAATTAAAAATAACCCAACAAAAAATACTTACAACTGACCCCAACCAGCTGCACTTTGCAACCCCGCAATCCTTGTGAAGGGAGATGGCGTGAAGTTTTGAGTGAGGGTAGGGTTACTTAAGTCAATGCAGTTGCCAAAGCATTAATTAAACGATTCCCTTGCCATCCTCCCCCAACTCTGAGCTCTCAGGTTCTGCTACAGGTAATAGAGTTCATGGGCTAGACGTCAGTCACAGCGGCATCGTACAGCAACCCAAAAGTCTCATCAAAACACAGACATCAAAGCAACACTTTGGTCTAACAGGGGAAATACGGGGGAAATACATCTCAATACAACTGGCTCCACTCAAAATACCCAATGTTATTTGTAAAATGTAAACAGACAAGTCTCCAAGACATTACAGTATCTTCTGTATCTAAGAAAAAAAATAATTCATTTATTCCATCTTTGGGTGTTGCAGGAAGCCACTGAGAGCAGGACACACACAGCCTCTGCTTTGGGTCCTAACAGAGAGCAGCTGAGAGCAACCAGGATGAGAAATGCTTTCTCCTGTCCCACGCAGACCTGTCCACAGCTCTGCTTCAGTGGACTTGGCCATCAGTGATGACCGGGAGCTAACGGGGGGTGGCACATTTTGGTCTCACGCGTGATGCACCACTCAGCTCGGTTCTCGGTGGGGCAGGAACCGCTCACAACCCTGGTGTGCAGAGTGCGCTGCGAGCGGCGGCACCCCGCACCCGCCACCTGCACGCTGCAGGCTTTCAGCAGCCAGCCGCCTGGCCAAACCTGGAAAGGCTGTCACGGGAGCAAGACAACGCACCCCAGAAACGAGATGCCAACGGGCTTCCCTGCGCTCGGCCAGGGCACCGGGGCTGCGCGCAGTGCCACTGCCCGTGCCGGTGCAGGCCAGGCCCGCACGGCCTCGTGCTTCTGACGATGCCTGGCGCGAGAACACGTGTCCCCAGCCCCCCTCGGTCACACCCCCGCTACCCAAACGGGAACCCGGTCGTGGAGGCGCGGCCTTCCCGGTAGATCTCCCGCCCGGGGCAGCGGCCTCGCTCCAGGCGCCGCTACTCCCGGCCCGTGTCAGCGGCGACAGCGGGGCCGGGACGTTAATTCCGACCGAGCGCCGCAGAGCCCACGTCCCCCGGGGACGCGGCGACCTGCGGGCCGCGCCCTGGCAGAGCAGGACTCGCCTCCCCGTAGGCCGCCGACCCCCGGTCCCGTTTTTCAGGCCCGTTTGGGCGGCGCTCGGGGTTGGGGCCGCAGGGCCGAGGCGCCGTGGGCGGTGTGAGGGCCGGGGATCCAGGCCGCGGCCGCACCTTCCCGCTCCATTT
>VWZZ01003248.1:507828-620328 GCA_013399095.1 Psophia crepitans
CTAATGAGCGGCTGACAGCGCACCCGGCCCCGGGCCCTGCGCGCAGCCACCGCTGCGGCTTCTCGGTGCCTCGGCCGCTGTCGCCGAACGAGACTCCTCAGTTGCCCCTGCTGCCTAAAGCAAGCTTTCCCTGCAGCGATAGGGGCCGGAAAGGCCCTGCGTGCGCACGGTGCTCCCGCCTCAGTGGCGCGGCAGGCCCGGGTGGCAGGTTGCCTTCCCAGTGCTGCCTTCATGGTTGTACGTGGCCGAAGACTTCTCAGGGCGAAGTGTCCTGTAGTTGGTCTGGCGGCTTGGAAACCCGCGTGAAACAGTTCTCATTTCTGAGTTACCCGGAGGAGAACGTAGGGGCGTTAAGTTACCTGTTGCTCCGTTTCGTTTTGGCAATGAGATAACTTAAAATCTGCCATTCTAAAACATCAGATGTTGTGCATCTGCGGTCCCTTTCAGAAGAACCACGCACTTTGCTTTTCAAAGCAATGTTGGCTTCTTTTTTCTTTCAAAGCTAAATACTGAAGCTTTTGGTAGAGAATGTACCTCTTTCCTCCCAGATAGTTAACTTTTAACTCTGGCGTACGTGAGCCAAGCTGCTCCGTCTTATGTAGGCCGGCTTAACAAGTCTTCACAAAATGTGGCATCCGCTTCATGTCCGTTTTTGGTAGAGGTATTAACTTTGAGTAAACAGGTAGCAGACCCGTGTCAGGACATACTGCCCTTGGCAAAAGGGGTATTATGAAATCAACAGCAGTTAGAGAAAAGTAACTGGATATCGTTGGTCTTAACGGCACAGTGATTTGGTGACCCGGTAAAGAGTAGGTTGGTGGCAATATTTGCCTTCAAAGAAGGTTGAATAACACCAGTACAGCAACAGCGTGGGGTCCTTTTAGTATTAGCTAATATTTTTTCTTGGAATCGTTAATGAGACTGTGGGTGAGAGGGCGGCAGGGTGTTACGCTACCCATGGTAAAGCTGCCTGATGAGACCGTATTGGTTAGAGAACCCCTGCGGGAGATTAAGATCAGGTATTTTGTAATTATGCAGGGAAAAGTAAAAATCCTTTGGTTTAGGGAAATGTACAGTCTTCGCAATGGAAGACGCTTAATGGCTTAGGGGGTATCACAGAGTGATACCTGTGTGAAATGCAGGAAGCATGTCTTCATGTGCTCCTTTGGGTTTGGAATTTAACAGATCTGGTGTTCTGAATGTTTCAGATATTATCTCACTCTCAAAAAAACCCCAGAACATTGTTTGCACATGGGAGTACTGTTGTTCATAGGGTAGCTCTGTCCAGAAGCCTCCGGCGGCGGCTGTACCTGTTCCGAAGTCACCACCCTTGCTCACCGCCTGCCTGTCTGCTGGAGGTCTGATGTGCCCCCCATGGTGTTAGTCCGGACCCTCCCCAGCCCGCCTCAGTGAAAACATGGTGGGTTAAGACAGATGTAATATTTATAGTGGTTAAGCTGACCTGACTCTTTTTGTCTGAAATAGGTTCGCAAGTGCTGGTAGGCGTAGGAACGAGATGAAAACTTCCAGCAGGCCAACAGTACTGAGCAGCTGGAGGCGGACAGGGACATCATCATTTCAGAAGCACAGTGCGTGCTCAGAGTGCTGTCTGCCTTCCTGAAATACCTTTAATTATTGGAGTTTTCTCACCAGTGCCTGGATTTTGTCTGTTTTCATCAGATTGCTTTTTCAGTGATTGTAGCCAATTATGTCTATATGTTAATCTGCTAGTTGACTTGGCCGTGTTTTTTACTGAATCGCCTTTTATGTACTAGTTAGCTAATGTTGGGAGAGCTTCTCCTTATAATTACTCAGTGGGGATTTATCTGTTGGTCTCTTTTCTTTTAAGTTCACAACCTTATTTTTTTTTTCTTCCCCTGAAGACTCAGCGCTGACTTTGGAGGTTTTGTCCATTCCAGGCTCTATAGAAAAAGTTCTGAATGCGACTCTATTGCTGGTACTTTGAATTTGACCCACTGTTCGTTTGGGGAACAATGTGCTGTGGTGACTGAGGAGTTTTTTAGATTTACAATAGATTCCTGGAATTCTTTGAAGTAAAGCATACATACAAAGAATGAATGGAGATCTTATTTTATTTTTTCCACTCCCTTACTGAAACAAATTGGTTAACAGTGGGCATGAAAACATCTGCTTATGAAATTTAATGCCGCCCTGTGAATTTTATTTTTTTTTTGCCTTAGAAGGGACATTTTTTCCTCGTACATATATATCTACTTAACCTGTAGATCAGCTTCACAGATTTGCACTGAGTGGAATTCCAGAAGTACAGTTTAATGGGTTTAAAATGGTTATTTTGCATGGATGTTGTGCGGTGTTTCAAGTGCTGTGATTAGAATTTGTGTTATGTATGTATACATACTTTTATTTTTGAGAGGAAGACTCTGGAGTGAGGACTCTGAGAACTTCCATCTTTTAGTATTCCTTCCACTGCTGTTCTAATGTAACCCAGTCTTACTGGAAGGTGAAAAGATACAGCGTTCAATTTTGTATAGTCCTTGACCTTTCTGCTCAGCTCACCATCAGATACTTATTAGTGACGGTTTTGGTAGTGATTTTTGTTTTGTGGCTGACCGCTTCCAGGAATTAAACTGAGAGCCCCAAGTTGTTGCCCACCAGCTCCAGACCCACTCTGTTAACAGAGAGCCCAGGGTGCGGTTTCGCAGCCTGTTCACCTTAGGCCCCCGCTGCTGGAAGGTGCAGCACTGCTCTTCCTCCTACCCCGTCCCTCCTGGCCACATAGTGGCCTGTAAGGAAGCTGATATGGAGCTGGAGATAGAAAACGCTCCTTTCCCATGGCATCAGCTCGCTCACTAGCACGGCTGCTGTCATGAGAAAGGATGTGGGACTCTGGTTGGGAGTGGAGAGCCTGGAAGCAGTGTATCACATGGGCTTCAGCCGATCATGGGTCCGCAGCCTGAGTCACCTTAAACTGACTGCGGTGAAAGTCCCCCTACCAGCGAGCAGTCTGCTCTTCTGAGTTAATTATTTGTTATACTGCTGGTGAGGATGGTGTCCTGCTCTGTGGGCTAGTGCAGTCTTCATGTAACTGCTTTTATTCCTGTTACACTCTCCTGGAGAGTATCGACTCCCAGCTTGATGGAACCCCTCTGGTACTGCAGTTTGTATTCTGTCGAGTGAGTGTTCAGAGAGGAAGGGTGACCACGTAGAGTTTATCGGGCTAATTTTAGGTGTTTCTGCTTTACAGTTACTGCAGTTTCTGCGTTCTTCCAGCTTCCTGTTGCCCAGCAGAAAATGAAGGGGACTGATCTGTGCTAAACCTGCTATATAGACATTTGGGTCTTGGAAGTATTGATTTTTAATACTTACCTGAAATGAATATTGTCTTAGCAACTGCAGTATTAGCTGAATCCAGTATATTAGTGTGGTGGTAAACTGAGGAAACTCTTCTGTCAGGAAATACGTTTTTTCCTCAGGGAGGAAAGTGAAAGAAAATTTTTATCATATCTCTAGAAAGAGCGATAATGGTTAAAATAAGAATTAGCTGTACACCTCGTCAGTTGGACTGCAAATTAGCCAGTTCTGGTGTTGACTGGAAGCAAGTCCGTACCTGGCACACCAGTGATACTGAATGTTACTGTTTGTTTCTTGGTGATTGTGCATTTAAAGTCAGACCCATCATATTACATGCTTCAAGTTTTTGCATGTTTTTTCAGGTTTATTTTCGGTTGTTCATAACAAAGTTTTCTTGCTTACTGCCAATTTCAGATCAAAGTTTAAGCTAATTTTCTTTTTTTGAATGGAACGTACTGAAAAATGCTTTGGACTGTGTTGAAAATATTCTTGATTACTCTGAAGTACACCATGGCATCTCCAAGATGTAAGTAAGAAATACGAAATGTAATAGGACGATAGTTTTGGAAACTGTGAACTATTTCCCAAGACAGCTAGTCTGGATTTCTCTGAATTATAAGCTTCATAAAGCTGCAGTTTTCCATTTGCAATTAAGTCTTTTAAGATACTTGTTTTGAATTCTCTGGACACTTCAGCTGCAGTGTGCATAGTCTTTTGGCCTGCTGAGCTTTCTTCACCGTGTCAGCTCTATGCAGTGCGCATGACAAAAGCTCCTGGTAGGACGCAGGAAAAGTGTCTTCTGCTGTTTCTCATCATCCCTTAACCAAAGTCTGTTTTGGCTTAGGAACAGATGTAGTGGACCTCATTCTTCTTTTATTTCTGCTGTGTGCTGGGAGTTAGTAGTTCAGCTGGGCTTTTCAGCCGTTGCATACCTCTGCGCTTGAAGGAAAACTGTGTTGGTTTTTACAGTAGTAACTTCTTGTCTGAGAAAATGGACAAGGTGATTCTGATTGGTGGTGGTGTCAGTGTGCCAGGTACATTCCTGGTTGTCTTCTTGTTGTGTCAAGCACCAGGCCCAACAGGTAACATGTAGTGGTTATAGTTTGTTTTAAAGTTCTGCAAGCCAGGCTTCATAAAGCTCCAGAATGCCCCGTGGTCAGTTGACCTGGCTGGAGGCTAGGTGCCCCCAAAGCCGCTCTGTCACTGCCCTCCTCAGCTGGGCAGGAGGGGCGAAATACAGCGGAAGGCTCGTGGGTTGAGGTAAGGACAGGGACTACGCTAGCCCAGAGCAGCTGCCTGGGCAGTGACAGCTGTCACTGTTGGGCTCGGCCTTGGCCAGCAGCAGGTCCATCTTAGGGCAAGCTGGTGTTGGCTATGTTGGACATGGGGGAAGTTTCTTGCATGTAGCCCCCCCTAGATACTAAAACCTTGCCACTCAAACCCAAAATATGCACGTTTGAGTGAATATCATATTTATGTGTAACACCATTAGCATGTAATACGTACAAATCTCCTTGTTTAACTGAAGAAGATGCTAAACCATATTCTTTGCTTTCTTCCTTCTTCTCCTAAGCACTAAGTATAACCAAGCAACCTTGAAAACATCCAGCTTTTCTTTTCTAACAAACGAGCATGTAATCCCTCTTGCAGGACGTGTGTGTTATAAATCCATGTCAAGAAACAAGACGTTGAGTAAGTGAACTAGATTTAAATAAAAACAGACACCACAGTCAAAAACAAAACTGGAAGTATTTTCAAAGGAGAAATATGTTAACAGGAAGACTTAGTAGTGAAAGAGCCATTACGTGAAGGCATTATGGAAATATGGTGAAATGAGGGATAAACAGGTCTGCTCATGCACACAACCTGTAATGCTCTTAAAGAATAATAGTCCATGTAGTGAAAGAATATCTCCCCACTGAAGCATACGATTAAATCTTGTGAAATAAAATCCGAACGACTGGGAATTGTGTATCTGTATGTTGATAACTCTGAAGATGAAAGGCTGTGTTAATATAGCTGCCCACCTGCAAACCAAAGAGAAATATTTCACAGCAAGCAGAACCATCAGAATCAGCAAAGTTATTCTAAATCCAAACCTGTGTTTGGTATGTGCTAGTCAGTAAGTCAAAAATGAGTGGAGGTTTCTCGATACTTTATTTTAATGTAAATGTTTGTGTTTTGGAATGTAAGAGATTGATATTTAGAAGAATAAACTATAGCCTATCACAGTGGTTATTTGTTGAGTCCTCCTTTTGCTTTGCCTGTATTTCTGTCTTGCCCACGTTGGCAAATCAGCCTAAAGAGTTTTCGGGCAGCAGCTCTACGTTCCTGCCTTGTTCTGTCACCTCGGCTGTACCAGGTAATGAACTGAATCTGAGAATTGGTAAGTTAAAAGTATACCCTTAAAAAAAAATAAAAGGAGGAGGGGGACGGGAAGAAAGGAAAGTAGTTTTAACCCTGATCAGGTGCCTGTTCTGGTTTAACTCAGATCTGATTGCCTGAATGGGTTCGCTGTGCGTTGCTAGAAGCAGTTCTGTCAGCACAGCCGAGGGGGTAGCGTGGGTAGGGGGTGGGACCGCTTAAGTCGTTTTGCAAAGATGTGTTTGGGAATACGTCCTTTGATTCTAAGACCTGGGGGCAGGAACAGTCTTTGTTCTGTATTTGTTCTCTGTGACACAGTGGGGTACTTGTTATCTGTCCGGATGAAGTCGAACACAGCTTTCCCTTGGGTTGGATTTAACATTTCTCAGCATAAGAAATTGTCCTCAATTTTTAGAAATTTCAAGCGTGTTCCGATAATGGCGGTATGAAAGCTCCAGGTTATCTCACTCGGCGTTATGTCCACTGTGATAATGAAACTTTTATTTCCAACAAGATGCAATAGATACTTAACCACCATGCTATGTGAGATTTCATATCTGCAGCAAACCCCAGCTAGTATCCTGTCTTGTACTTTATTTCTTAAGACATGATTTTCTGTTGTCAGTGACTCAGAAGCAGACAATGACATTTTTGGCGCACAGTGCCATTTGTTCTCCATTGTTGCTCTTTCTAAATAGGTTATATCTCTTGATTCCTAGTATTACATTCATGTGAATCATCCCACCAACTTCACTAACATCGGATAGGTTGAATGTATGTTCCTGCAGGAGTGCTTTAAATTCTTGTTCATTATCTTCCCGACATCATTCTGTGGGCAATTAATTTTATTTTTTTTTAATTTTGTCTTTTCATTTTTTTGTTCTGTTAGCTCTGTTCTCCTTTTCTTTCTGGCGAATATTTAAGTAGTCTTAAAAATTAGGATAAATCTCTAAGGAGCAATTGTGAGTGAGAGGACCACACCAGAATAACCAGAAGTTTGAATTATTCCCTGTGAGAGAGGGAGGAGAGGAGGAATGGAAATGTGCTGAGATGGGAAATCCAGTTCCTTAATGATACTGACCAATACCTGCATTTTCTTGGGATGGCAGAGAAAGCTAGTACCTGTTTCTATCAGACAGAAATTTAATTTTTCAAAGGCAGTAGCACATTCCTTTGAGAAGCTCAGATTTTGCCTACCTGGTCATGTCCAGAAGAAACATTTAGAAGAATATTGTTTAGAAAATTCCTTAGAATTGTAATCATTAGAGAGTACTACAAGCAGGAATATAAGAAAGCTTTGTACGTGTGGTAGTATTAAACTATTTAACTTTCCAGAAGAGGAGCATGGTGTCGGTAACAAAGTATTTTTTCTTTGCGTCATCTAAATTGCATTTATCTGCTGTTCTGTAGCAGTATAGGATAGCAGATTAATAAATCCTAACGTTTTACTTTCTGGGAAGTGCTGATGGATACACTGCCACCAAAAAACATTCTGTGAGGTTGGTGAAACATGGGAATGGGACCCGGAGAAGTTGTGGAATGACCATCATTGCACACGTTCAGAACTTGTCTGGACAAGTCCCCAAGCAACCTGTTCTGGTAAGACCTGCTTTTTCAGGAGGTTGGACAAGTTGACCTCCAAAGACCCCTTCCAGTACGCGTGGTGCTGTGGTACAGAGCCTCTCTGTGCTGGGTAAGAAACATGATACTTGGCAAGGTCTGCGTTTGTGCCGGCCATCAGCTTCAGTTTTAGTGAACGTCCAATGATTCTGCCTGCACAAGGCATGTTGTGCCCTTTTTATTGCTTGGACATGTGCACCAGCGCCATGAAACAACCGACCGTGCTTGTTCCACCATTGGACTGTGGTGAGGGTGACCAGTGCAGGTTGACAACGGGGAGTGTGGTTTGAGGAAGGCACTCAATGGCCTTGCTGTTCCCATGCTTGTTCTGTAATGGCAAGATGAAGGAAACCAGGTGAGTGGAGTGGATGAGGGAAGTTTGGAATGAGGAGATGAGTTGGCAGTGTGTCAGTGAAAACACTTGACATAAGAGGACAAATGAGGACAGCTTGGGGAAGGAGTGGAATGACACTAGAAACTCTCAGGGTGGAGTGACACCAAGTGGGACTGGGAGCTTGTGAGAGAAATAGGAGAGGATGATTGAGAGGCACTTAAATGTGAGGGAGGAGGAATTGAGGATGGGAGAAACATTGGGGTCATACTTAAAGTTCAGGAGAGGAAGGTCAGGCAAAAAAAATTAATAGCTCCTTGTCAAGGGAGCACCTTCATTCTGCACATTGACAAGTGCAGAAGTGCAGTGGAAAAAAACAAATGTAATTATGCCTTTGCTTTGTTAATGACTTGGGTGATGATGGCGTAGAGAGAACATTTATTAATTTTACAGAGAGTACCAGACTGGGAGAGAATTCAAGTTCTGTGGAGAATAAATTTAGAATTTCAAACGGCTTGGAAAAAATAGAGAAACAAGTAAAAGAAATAATACCATTTCAAAGGACAAATGCAAAGTACTGTGCTTAGATTAGCTAGCTCCCTGCATCAATACAAAATAATTCTAGGAGAAAGAATCCCAGATTTTTAGGTGAATCATAGTCTGAACATGCGTCAGTAGCACTGTGCTGTTGCAGTAAGAGTAATCATTCTTTTGGGATGTATAGTTAAAAGGGACATATTTAAACATGTCACATGATAATTTCACTCTACTCCACATTACGTGGGCATCGTCAGGTTTGGGCATCACATTTAAGAAATGAGTTGAGCACATGGGAGAATCTTTCCGGACAAAATCAAAAAGAATCTTCAGAGGTCTGGAAAAAAGTGCAGCCTGGAAACATGGAAAGAGTAGTTTGCTCAGACTAGAGGAGACTGAGAAAGACTTGAAAGCAAGTGCAGGAAGGGGTGCTGCAAAGACAAAAGGCATAAAATTCCTAAGTGTCAGGAATTACAGGGCTGTGGCAAAACTTAAGAAAAGTATTCTCCTGAAAAGGGTATTTTGGGGATAGATTTCTATTTAAAACCAAAGTACTCATAGTATGTCAAACAGGGTAGTTTAGTTGTCAGTAATACTGGGGAATGTGGTTTCTCCATAGTTGCTGGAGGTTGTGCAAGACAACCAGCCTTGCATGGCGAGGAGAACTTCAGCTTCATGGGGGTTCCCCTTGCCTTCTGTTTTTCGGGTCTGTCAACCACAGTTGGGGGAAGCAGCGCAGAAGGCAGGAGGTCTGACAGTTTGGATGTCCATTGGGGTGCAAGATGAGGTTCAAGCGTGAACCTAGCTAACACCATGAACTTCACTTCGGGGAAGTTGTGGAGTATTCATCGCGTGTATTTTTTAAAAAGAATTTAAGCAAGACCGTGCTGGACAGAAACTTAGATATAGGTGACGCTGACTTAGAGAAGTAGTAGGTGAGTTCTTTCCTCTTTGCTTTGATTTTTCTCCACTTTTTTTTTGTTTGTGTAAGATGGCAGTTCAGTGCAGAGGTGCTGAACTAAGTTTGTGCAGGAAGCCTTCACTTTGCTGATACCTGTAAGCTTGGCAGTGTTTTAATAGTGTCTTTGGGTAAGGAAGACACACATATTTAACGTGTGCTATCATCTATGGAAACACAGAACGGACACTTTTTAAGGTTTTATTCATCTGCAGGGTGATTTTTAACCAGCTTGAAGGTGTTTTAATGCACTTAAAAGAATGGTTGTCAATAGAATGAGTAATATCCAATGTTGTCACCTTTCACAGATTTGTCATGGCTATGGCCCTGATGACTTTGACAGTTTCACAATGATAAATTTTGACGGTTTCATACCAATTAAAGAATCGGAATTAGAAAGAAATTCCTAGGAACATAAAACTGAAATCCCTGCAACAGCGAGCTCCAATCCTTGCTCAGCCACATGCTGCTCGTGATGATTCTCACACCCCTTGTTACAAGCTGTGCATCGGTATTGTGGGAGGTGACTAATGTGTGTGTAAATGCACACAGGCACGCACACACACAAGTCTCAGCAGTGCAGAGTAGAGTAGAAGGGTCATGTCCCTCAAACTGCAGGCAGTGCTTCTCCTAAAGCAGTCAGGATCTTCTTCACTAGTTTGTGTCATTTTAAATTTTTGAGCAACATTAGGTAGATAGTCTAGAAAATATTTCCTGCTTTCTTCTAAATTGTCGATTCTCCCCTTTCCAGATTATAGTGGCTTGAATTAATATTCATTGTGGTTTGTGCAGTTTCAGAGACAGTAACACAGAAGATGTGTCCATTGGAATGGAGATATTTGCTTCAGCTGATTCTTGCGAGATTGAGAAAGATTTTAAAGTTGAACAATTTTTAGGTGTAGGCTTATTTTGGTAGTTGCTTTCAATTTAGCTTGAAGCACCTGCATAGTTAAGACACATTTTAATGGGAATATAAAACCAATATTTCTCTGCTACAGTGGGCTTGGTTTTAAAGCACTTGAGTCCTAATTTCAGATAGTTTGGGGCGCGGAGTTCATGCTGCCTACGTTTTTAGATGATTTTAGATTTTAAAGTCTCTAAGGACAATCCTTTGTCCCCTGTCCCTTTCCCTATTTTTTTTTTAATCTTTTACCAGATGTTTTGTGTCACCTTCCTAATTTGTGCCAAGTTTGCTAAACGTAATTTATGTCAAGAAAGCATATATTTTGTTCAGCATTGTTGATGTTTTATGAACGAGTTTTGAGAGGATTTTTGTAAAATTACTTTCCATTTGCTTTTCCCTGTTCGTTTTCTTGCATTTTTTTCTGTATCCTTTTCCAAAGTTTGCTGTAGAATTTAGTAACAAAGCATGAAGAGTCTGAAAATTTTGGTTTCTTCGAGTTTTTCTTTTTCTTCTTTTTTTCTGGATTCTCCAGCACAAGGAATTCAGGACAAAAGGTTTTTACTTTTTCAGGCTATGTGACATCTTTAAGCTGTTCTAACTGAAATGTTTCTTCTGCTTTCATTTGGGAGTAGATTAAAAACAGAGAGAACTGGAGGGTTGGCTACATTATCATGTGGAATCTTCCAACATTTTTTTGCTGTGCTGTAATTGTTCTTGGTAGCTGATGTGATATTTTTCTTTGCAGATTCATTTTGTCCTGTGTTTATACTGCTAATGTGACCTTATAACGCTCAGCCTTTGTTTCATTACAGAAAAATAACCCTTGTTTACCTAAGGGTACTTTAAGGTGGTGCTATTTCAGTGTAGGTTTTATCAAAAAATGTTAGTTATGTGAGAAAATGTTTGTGTTGCCTATAATGTGTTTTTCAGGAGTCTCTTGTTACACTCAGTGAGGCTGATGCTGGCTCATATTTTTTCCGTGCAACAGACTGTGTAATGTATCTCTACTTTTCTTGTGTTAATTTTTATGTAGTCTTGGGAAGCAAAGTGATCAGCTGCTGTGTAGGTTGACATAAAAATAAGAGCTTTAACAAGGATGGACCTCAGTACACATGCGTTTTGATTACATGACTTTTTAGGGTTAGGCATTATCCATCTGATCGTAAGGTGATGTCAAGGTAGAATAATACCATGGGTTGTTTACCCTTGTCCTGTCATGACTGGTCGTTTATCTATAAACTCTGTTGTAGCTGTTACATTTTTCAGCTACCACACTATTCAAATCAGAAAGTTGTGCTTAACAGCAGAATTCCTCCTAAAAAGGCATCTAACTGCAGTCTGATAGAGTTATGAAGAGTCTGCTGCTTCCTGTGGCTTAATGGTTTGTCACAGTCTTTTCTGAGAATGGTTATTTAAGTTGACCCAAAGAACGATAAAAGAGGTTTCAAGTCTTTTGTCATGCATTCTAAATAATATTTGGAATGATAAGGAAATTCTAGTAGATGAGGAAAGCGCTGATGGTGTGTCAGTACTTCCCAGAAGAGAGTAGTTTAATCCAGACAATAATGGATTGTTTAGCTGACTGTCACAGCTTGGGTAAAATAAGGGAATCCTAATGGAAAATTCAATTAATAAATAATTACATGACAGAATAAACTCTGTTTGTTCAGATAATGAGTTTGCTTGATTACACTTACTCGTTCAGTGTAATAGATTTAAGATTCTTTAAAGGGAGTATGTGAAGATAAATCTCATTCAAACTTCAAGACTATTTAGTATTGGTAAAATACCATGTCATGAGACACTTAATGGTTTTCCGAAAAAGTTAGAAGTAAATGTTTTTAGGAGCGGTGGTCTTCCTTAAGTACTACTTAGGAGCAATCTTGGGAAATAATGTTAAATCGTTACCAGTAACATCTGTTTTAAACCCAACATTGATAAAATTATAAATAGTAAAGAATTCGTTCGGTGTTACTCAGTTATTTGGCAAGTTAAGTCTGTGGGCTGAAAAACTAAATTAAAAAAGCAGATCAGATTTTCAGAACCGAAAAAAGGAAATCAGGAAAAATGGGGGACTTCCCGAGATGCTCCCACTCCAGTGGTTTGGCTTGATTTGGAGTTTAGCTTGCATGATGTTGTCAATTGAGATGTAAAAAATGGAAAGGGACAGAGAAACTGGAAAAAAATTACGTTAGAAGCAAGATGCTGTAGAAAGAGACTCTGCTAAGCGTGTTTAGTTTACCAGAAGAAAGAGATAAGACTTGACTGTAGCATCTAATCAAGTAAGGGGAAAATAGGGAGATAAAACTTAAAATACAAAGGCAAAGTGATAACTACTGGCTGAAGCCAGAGCAATTCACACTGAAAATAACGTATGGAAGATGATGACTAGTCTTTCAGACTATCACAGCAAGCGATGGACTCTTCAGTTCTTAATAGCATGAATTTGGGAGTAGATGCCTTTATAGAAGAACTGCTGTGGTGAAATGTAAGTTACTGGTCTCAGAGTGTGGAAGCTGAAGGAAATAAAAGGTCTCTGTTCAACAGGAAGTAATTCCTATTCATTTTTTTTTGGGGCCTGTCTGGCCTGAAACTGCGAACCTGCAAAGTAGAAGTCATGAAGTTCTGGTGATGCTTTTTTGTCAAACTGAGTTGCATCTCCAGTCTCCTTCTTCCTCAACTGCATGGATGTAGTTCATGTAACAGGTAGAATTTAATTTTGCCAAGGACTCTGGGTGACTTAATAGCATGGGAAATGAAAGCTATCAATGCGTATGCCAAAAGGATCCAGAATAAAAAGAGAACAGTTCCCCAGTTTCTTCCAACCTTAATGATTCTATTCCATTCCATTCTATTCCATTCCATTCTCGGTACCTGCAGGCTGAACACCACCAGCACTCTGCCCTTATGGCAGTGAAGGCTGGTTGAGTCCTCTGCTGTATTGGTAGGAGAGTACTCAGTGTGCTGTGTCTGGTTTGTCCTCTGATTTCAAGAGCTACTGAAAAATTGGAGAAGGTCCAGCAGCTGGCCACCAGGATGTTAGAAGGATAAATAGTGTGTTAGACAACTCAACATTTGGAAAAAGGTTCAAGGATGTTTGAAGAGAGGACAAGGTTTGGAGATTTCATCAGTCATCCGGTACCTGGGCGGTAGTTATGGAGGAGAAGTTGTTTTCTATTCACAAGGATACATGGTGAGAGGAGAAATTTCATCTGGGTATGAGAAAATGTGTTAGAAATACTAAGTGTTGGAGTAAGTTTCTCAAAGGTGGAATCTCCCTAACTGGAAATAGACCAGACTATTTCAGGTGGAAGGGACTGATGATGAGCATCTGGTCTAACTGCCTGACCACTTCAGGGCAGAACAAAAGTTGAAGGCTCATCTTGACAGCACCCTGGCTTACTTGCTGCAAGGCTCTATAAGACCTAGTGCAGTAAGGTCCAGCAGAAGGTTAGAGACCAGATCTTTTCCAACTTACACTGCTCTATGATGCTGTGGTTAGAGCTGTTTGGCAGTCTTGGCTCTGGGCAGATGTAGCAAGGCTGTAGATTAGGCAGTAGCCGAGCTGTCTAAAGAAGTCTAGTTACAGTCACTGTCTTAGGCAATTAATGGAATATTTTTAATGTAAATATTAGACTTTTAATTTTTTAAACCTGAACCAGCAAGAAAGGTTAAATTTACTTGCCTTGCTTTTTTAATCTTTGTTCTTTTTATTATTTAGTAATAAAATGTGAAAGATCTGCTGATGTGAAAAAATTAAAAGTAGAAGTGTGATGCAGTTAGTATTTTAAGATCAAGTTAATCTTAAATTATCAGCTAAAAGAATAATGTGTTTACATTATGACATGCGGGTGTTTAAGGACAGGTTAGATGTGGTACTTAGGGACATGGTTTAGTGGGTAATAGGTGGTGGGGGGACGGTTGGACTGGATGATCCTTGAGGTCACTTCCAACCTTAATTATTCTATTCTATTCTATTCTATTCTATTCTATTCTATTCTATTCTATGCTATGCTATGCTATTCTATGCTATGCTATGCTATGCTATGCTATGCTATGCTATGCTATGCTATGCTATGCTATGCTAGTCTAGTCTAGTCTAGTCTAGTCTAGTCTAGTCTAGTCTAGTGTGGTGCTGCTTTATCCAGCAGAAGCAAATCTGTGGACTGCGTGTGTTTCACGGGGCTATTTGCTTTGCCTGCCAGATAGTTGAAATGAAGCAGTGCTGGTTGGTGCAGATGGCCAAATAGTGTGTGCTGCCTCTCGGTTAGAGGGCAGAGCAAAGGCAGTGGAGGTACTGTGTTAGTAAAGCTGGCAGAAATGATGAAATCAAACAAACTCGTGTCCTACAGCAGGAAGAGCTGTGGGCAGAGCTATGAGGCAAATTTCTTGAGGTGGTGGGCACTGCTGCGCAGAGGAGGTGTGTACACTGTGGGAATTTGGGGTATTTTAGTCTGATTCTGAAATAAGGTATCTTGGTGATGAACTGGTGTCTTCAGTAGCCCTGCATGCTCATTTCATTTGTGCATGATTTGATTCCACATAGCATCCATCTGTTTTGGATATTTCCGTGTCATCAGACTATCTGCATTAGATGCAGAGTGGTCAGGCGGAGTGGTGGTATTTATTCTTTGCGTGTGCACGTGCTGGAAGGCGTCGGAGGAAACGTGTGTCACAGAAAGCTGGGCGCACCTCTTACCTTTCCCTAGCCCCTTCCTGTGCACCTCCTTAGCACGGAGTCTGGAGTAGAATTAGAAATACCTTGCTGTGTGTGAGGATCTGGGCTACAGACCTGTATTCACTGCATTCCGACCGATTTGCCTGCTGTCTTTTCAGGACTCTTCAGTTAATGGCAGACAGCCCTTCTGAAAGCTGCACTATTACTTAAAAGCGAAGGGAGAGAGAAAAAAACGTGATTTTAAAGTACTAGACGCATATGCATATGTCTAGGGTTTTTTAGCAGCTTTTGATGGTAGCCTAAGCAGAAATCATTTCCCTAGAGTTTTCCAGTCTCTCTCTCTCTCTCTCTTCTTCTGTGGCTGTCCTGCAAATTACTTTGGTGTTTCTCCTAAGAGAAGGCTCTTTTAATAGTCTCCGAGTTTTTCTGTGTTCAGAGGCCTTTTTCTCTCCCAGCTGACCCATGGGATTGCTTGAGAGAAGATGACATTAAAAAAAAGATTAAAAATTCTGACTTTGTCCTGTAACTGCTTAGTATGTACAGAGATGAGGCTGTTGAGAGTCAGTCTTCTCCACCCCATCTTTCAAGCCAGAATCACATTATAACCAACAATCATGTTAAAATGTCATCCAAAACACTTTGTTGTTTATTTTTATAAACTAGCACAGGGCAATTTCAGGTGTATTACCAAGGAATACCATGCCAAACGCCTGTGACTTACCTTTGTGATGTATATGTACAGGAAAACCTGATTCTGTAATTAAAGAGCATTTCACACAACTGTTTGCCAAATAATTATATTGTTTCAACATTTCTTTTTGTCCTCATCGGTCGAGATGTAGCCCCATGCACTAATGGAACAACGCAATACAAATCTTGCAGTGAATGTGACATTATTACATGTTACATGGGCTTCTTGTGAGGCTTCAGTGGCAGGGTGTTAGTTCTTCATAAGTGTTAATTCCTTGAATTTTCCCTAGCATCTGCTGTTCATGGAGGATTCTTACTGGCCTTTCAGAGGAAGGTGGTGGTGAAAGGTACCTTGAAATTAATGTTCTACTCATCAGCGTACACTTATCTTGTGTGCTGAGATTGGGAAAGCTCAGAAAGGTTCTTCGAAGTTCTTCTTAAAATGGGAATCCTACGGTCCATAGGTCTGAGCATTGAACGAAAACATTCAGCTGAATGCCCAGAAAATGGGAAATATGCAAAAAGAGGTTATCTGAGATCATCTGAGTAATACTCCATAAGAACACCTACAAATTCCTCCTGTGAACAGAGTTCTCCAGGCAGCATTCTTCTGCCTTCACTGCAGGATCACCTTTTCTGTCCCCAGAGCTGCTTGCCTGGTTCGTTAGATAACTATCCATCTGCCTCAACAGAAATAGGGTTCACAGTATTGGTATTGTGCATATTTCAGAGAGTACTGTATTATATGTTGTTGTGGTTTAACCCCGGCTGGCAGCTAAGCCCCACACAGCCACTTGCTTGTTCCCCACCCCACCCCCCCACAGTGGGATGAAGGAGAGAACCAGAAGAGTAAAAGTGAGAAAACCTGTAGGTTGAAATAAAGACAGTTTAATAGAGAAAGCAAAAGCCACTCAGGCAAGCAGAGCAGATCAAGGAATTGCGGGTGTTCGGCCATCCCCAGGAGGGCAGGGCTCCATCGCGCACAACGGTGACTTGGGAAGACAAACGCTATCGTTCCCCACATCCCCCTCTCCTTCCTCCCCCTTCCCCCAGCTCTACATGCTGAGCATGATGCCACGTGGTGTGGAATATCCCTTTGGTCATTGGGCTCAGCTGTCCTCTGGCTGTGTCCCCTCCAACTGCTTGTGCACCCCCAGCCCACTCGCTGATGGGGTGGGGTGAGGAGCAGAAAAGACCTTGGCTCTGTGTGAGTGCTGCTCAGCAGGAACAAAAACATCCTGAAAACGTCCCTGTGTAACCAACACTGTTCTCAGCACAAATCCAAAACATAGCCCCACACCAGCTAGTATGAAGAAATTTAACTCTACCCCAGCCAAACCCAGTAGATGTATTCAAAGCTGTTGCTACTACAGAAGAATTCTTTTTGATCATTTTGAACCTCATGTTTGGTTGATAACAACCAACATCATGTTAGACCTCCCAGAGGCTACTTTGAGGTTATGCTGCCTCTTTTTGTATTGTTTTGATGTGATTATTTGATTGTGGTTACTGGCGTAACTTTATGAAGGCCATTTCTAGCATTTCAAGAAAGTCATACAGAAATAATTAAAATTTCAGCGTGTGGAGTCGCATTTACTCTGCCTTGTGTTAACACCTGAGTTGCCGACATGGTTGGAACACTAATGCTTATAGCTTGTAGTCCTCTGGTTTTGGAGCTTACAAAGTAAATCATGCTGGAAGGTAGCTGCTGTGGAAATAAATTGAGCTTTAGCGTGACCTGCAGTCGTGTACTTTTATCACCAAGTTCCGCCACCGTTTGGTGGAATGTGAAGATGCACTGAAATTCAGGGACTTCAGGATCCTTGCCCATTTCTTTGTATTCTGGTGGTTCAAGATCCTGCTCTTCTGTCAGCTGTTACTCCCCTCCTGTGCATCTTCCCTCTGGCCTTTTGCAGCTGTATGGAGTATGTTCTAGGCAAAGAGGTGAATTTTCTGGAAATTCTGAGCAGATCTGGGCAGGTGCTAAGGGTAGTGGCAAGAGGCACACGCTGCTAAGCTGATCCTCTGGCTGCATTTCTGATCTTTACAACATGGAGATGATATAGCTGCTTGTTAGTATCAGCAGAAGTGAGCAGAAGATTTGTCTCTGAACTGTTTCGTACAAGAGGTAGTCATTTTATGTGAGCTTTTTCTAAACCATTTAGTCTAAAGCAGACTGCAAGTAGCTGGTTTTCAGAGCCGAAGTTTGACAAACCTAGAAACAGTTGAAAATAGGGTCTTTATAAGTGAAGGGGCATGAAATACAACTGAAACTGACCCATTGGATACTGATGTCATCGGTAGTGCCCTGAAAGCAGGAATAGATAAAAATCTAATTAGACAGAAAATATTACTAAGATTAAAGTGTGTGTGTTTTGCTTTGTTGAGCCAATGCAGAGAAGGGACTAGAGCCAAACTGTCACACGGCTATCTCTTTGAAGAAAAACATGGGTTTTACCCAGTCCTCAGCCACGTTGCACAAATCTAACCCGTTGTCCCTGGCTTGCTTGTGATGTCAGTTATCGAGAACAAGACTCCAGTTCAACTGTGTTCTAATAAAGCAGTGCAGTACAAAGGAGCATTCTTTTGACTCCTGCTCAGATGACGTCCAGGTAGACTCGATGGAATTGTGTTGTTTGAAAATACTTGTGGGTTTTCTTCTTACATTGCGCTTGCAGTGGCTTAGCACTACAGTTACTTCTAACCTTTATTTGGAACATTTGCAGCATTGGCATAATTTCAGGTATTGCTAATGTAGAGCAAAATCATATATTAAATTTTTTTGCCACATTTCTAGCCGCATTTACACAATGAAGAATAATTGAAGTCTGTAGAAATCTCTCTGTGTGTGCATTTGTTTCAGACGGAATATATGATACGGTGTCTAGTTTGATTTGAAGACTAGCACTGTTACACAATCACAAGCTCGGTGGTCCAAACTTCCAGTATCACCTTACAGACAAGAACATGAAATATGTATGTATATTCCCTCAAGTGTGCAAAAGTCTGTTGGGTTTGGTTGATTTGTTTTTTTTTTCTTGCTTGTTTGTTTTTTTTAAATTTAATGACCATTTGTTTGTGGATCCACCAGTTCTGTAGTTGCATTAGTAGGGGTATAATAAAAATGCAGCCCTGTTGTCTTGTGTGAAAACATGAAACCAGAATATTTCTGCTGTCAAATTATTTTAAGTGCTGCTGAGCATTGATTTGAAGAGGCACAGAATATTCATACGATATTTTGCGATAGAATACTTAAGGTTGCTTGGGAAAGCAAGACATACAAATAAATATACATTCTCTTGGCGATAAACCTATTTACTGTAAGTATTGAGGTGAAATTGTAATTTGTTTTTTAGGAATTATGCTTGCTGTAGCTAGTGCAGAAACAATCGGAGAAAAGATGTTTTCAGAAGAATCGTCTAAGTAATTGTACAGAATAACACATTTAAAATAATCTGTATTTATTATGAGAAGCTTGATGCTATTTGTGTATCATACGTAGTGGTCAGTGTATGCAGTTGAAGATCACTGGTGCTTGCAATTGATGCCTGGAATAAACTGCAATTCCTTCATTTGCCTATAAGCAACAAGAGGGCTTTATAATTTTCCCACTCTTCATTTCTGCACCATCAGACTGTAGTTGATTTGACATCTGTCTGTCAAAGAAAGGAAACCCAACCCTCTCATGTAATTTCTTCTCTTTGTGATTTAAATAAATACCAGTGAGGAATTCAACAAAATGCTGTGTTCACACAAACAATGCATAAAATACTATGTGCTTGCTTCATCCTCATTCTAATATCAAGTCCTCCCTCCAGTGGCTGCTGTAACAGTTTTTTTTACTTTGTCAAAAAGAGCTGGAAATTCTCTCTCTCAAAGCTAAATTCAGATTCAATTGTTTATTTATTTATTTAGGTGCTTCCAGCCTGGCAAGTGAACCTGTTATTTACTCTGCTCAGTGGCAGGGTCTTCATCTGTTAAAGAAAAGAAGGGTGTCCATTGTAGAGGCAAAATTGCCGAGGATTCTTGGTCACTGCATTGAATTATCTGCTTAGGGGTTGGGGGTTATGTTATGAAGGTAAATCTGTTCAGATAAATTTTATGTTTCTTCCCTTGGGTTATGACAAGTCTTGAGCACCTGTATGTATTTTGTAGCTGCGTTAATGTACCTATACCCCATGACGAATTCTCAAATCTTCTGTAGAGAGGACTACCCAGTTTGTATGGCTAGAAAAATTTTCATCTAGGCTGTAACAAAACACTTACCACTGTCGTTTTCTAGCACTTCTAATAATTTTAAGTGGAATGAGTTAGTTTCTTTTCTAAATGATTTACGTGTATTTACATGTACGTCATTCTGTGCGGCAAATGTACAGGCTGATGATGGACAAGATTTTGTATTTGGTGATTTTTTGTCAGCAGACTATTTGGAAGCATCTGAGTAGTCTTTAATGCCATGCATGTGTGTGAATCAACATTTGAGTCATTTTAATATTTACATGCTAGAAAATTTAAAAAAAAAAAGGTCTCTGGCTTTGCTGTTATTTTTGTTGATCACTTCTGTTACGAGTGGTAACGTGACTAAAGTATTAGCCAAAAGATGCACATTTTAACTGAAATTTTTAACTCATGTTGAGTTGTGTCATAATTTAAAGAGCACACAATCTAAGCAGAACAGTACCAGTGGGGTTGTGTCTTTAAAAGACTCTTGACAGCTTGACAGTGTAGTGTCATTTACCATCAGGCTAATCTGAACAGCCTTCTGCAAAGGAAGGTGTCAGTGTCGCGTGGATCCAATTTGTAGATTGGATTACTGGATGTTCTTGAACCCAAAGTTAAACAAACAAACTGTACCCCCTCTCTTCAAACCTTCTGCTTAGTTAATAACTATCACCCCCTTTATTTGCTGTATTTTTCCGTAATCTTCAAGGCAACGTTTCACATTACAGGTTAACTCTAATGATAATAGAAGAATAGTCTTTATTATGCTTTATTTATTTTTAACTTTTTCTCTGCTGCCTTGCCAGTGAGCTTCTGTTACTTGAAAAAAGCCATTTTGGGGTTCTTTCTCAGACGTGAAAGTATTAGGGAGCCAGTAGTACAGCTGGTGAATTCTATCACTCTGTTTGAAAGTTACAAATTTCTGCAGAGATGCAGTTCATGCAACCTCATTCATGATAAAGTACATTGGGGAAAAGAGTAAAACAAATTGGTCATGACTGACAGATAAAGAACGAGAAAAGATGAAGGGAAAAAGAATTCAATACACAGAAGTCTTTTTATTGAGAAAGAAGAAGCGGTGATTCTGATGTGGTAGTTTGTTCTCTTGGTGTCAGATTGAAGATGAAAGAGATTGCAGATTTTAATGTCTGGGTTGCCTTCTGTGCAGTAGGAGAAATTTAGAAATATATTTTGCATGTAAATTCTCACCTTGAATACATAGAGGTTCGTTCTGTAGCTGGACATTTGCTCTATACATAATTGCAATGCATTATCAGCATTGAAGGAATCATAGTGGTTAAAACTGTGTACTCCATGTAGTTTTGCTAAACAAACCTGTATAGTACAATAAGAACAATAAAGTGGAGTTAATTGATGAAAAAAATCCTTAAAGTTTGTGGAAGTTCTGTTGATTATGTTTTGGGTTTTCTTCTGTCTTCTGCTTTGGATTTACAAGTATTGTGCTTCTCGAAAAGGCTTATAATTTACTGATCTTATATTAGAATCACAAAAAAAGAAGTTATCAGTTACACAGACGTCCTTTTAGGATTAGGGAGAAGTTACTGTTCATTCTTGTGAACTTGAATCTTTGACTAAACTTCATACTGGAGTGTCTGTCACACTTTGTAAAATGTCTTAATCCAGGATAGTGTGATGAGACTCTGGAGTGTCCATTTAAGCTTTGAAGGAGAGGAAAGGTTAATTTTAATTTTACCCTATATATCATATGGGTTTATAATACTCAGGGAAGTGTTGCTTTTGGAACAAGTTCTGGGGTGGGGGTTTTTTTGTTTTATAAGCAGTAGCAGGTGAGATGTGTTAAAGCAGAAGTCAGTAAATTTGTTAATTTCCGACTCTTGTTGATTTTCAGATTGTCCTTCCACAATTAATGTACACTTACCTTGGTACTTCAAATCTGCTGACAGTTTGGGTAATGATGGCTCAGATCCAGCAAGGAGGCCCAGATGAAAAAGAGAAGACTACTGCATTAAAGGGTATGAGTCTTTGCCTTCTTTTTGCATATTGACATTTCAGAAGCAATTATTAAAGAAAGGAAAATAGTTTGATGTAACTATGGGTTAAAATCTGGGAACTGCAACACTGGAAGAGACTGTTAGTCCATCTATGCTAAAGCTTTTTGTCTAATGGTATGTCCATTACCAGTATTTTCATAAGATAATATAAAAAAATAATGATCTGTGGTAAGGCACAGATCATCATAACAGAATAAGATTTTTTTATTATTATTATCCTTTGAGAAAGTTGACTGGTGCTTTTGTGTTCTTACTCTCTGGGAGTTATAATTTAATTTTTATGCCTCTTACATTTTATAATTACGCAACCATATCGCAGCTTTTAAAATCTCTTTGACTAGAATGTTGACAAGGAAAACATTTTCAGGACGTTGATTTCCATGTTGATTTTATAAAGTTTTCTTTGTGTCGTGTGTTTAAAAAAAAAGGATCTAAGTGACTTAATGGAGTAATTTTCTTGAGGAAAAAATAAATAAATGGCATCTTTTAGATAGCATTTTTTCAGTTTTGGAAGTAGATGGTTCGTTAGACCTACAAGTAATCTAACCAAACGTTGGATTTAAAATGTTTACATCAACATTTACTCTCTGAATTGTCTTTCAAAAGAGAAGGAAGAATATACCGTGCAACTCCAGTGCAAAAATTGGATGTCTACCAAAGTATTATTAGAAATACATGTTCCATTATACCATGACGGTAGATGGTGTTCAGTTATTTGTGAAACATTTGGTGAAAACATATCTGGTGCTTTTTTCAAACCTTGTACTAATTCTGTCCCATTAGTATATTTTGAGGAAATTATGCTTCATGTTTGGAAAACTAAGACTCACATTTTATACTTGGTGCTAATTTGATCTTCATTAAGGATTAGTGTCCAATAAAGATTCCACATAATGAAAACTTTGTGTGAGAATGTTTTCTTCATAATATCTAATAAACTCATGTTAAGCTATAGAAGGTCTCCTGCAAATCACTCAGTTTTGAGCTCTTTGAGCTAGTCTCGAATTGAATTGGAGACTCCCAAGACCTCAGTGAGAATGGTGGATCAGATCCTGAAAGAATCTCAGAGTTGTAATAACACTTCAGCTAATTTTAACTTGAAAGATTACACAGGAAGAAAGTGGCCGTGTTGGTGTTGGAGCACAGACCAGTTGTAGTCTTCCTGAATGACTCTGATGGAAGCTGTAAATCATTACAAGTTGTACATTCTGCAGATAAGCTTAATGTAGTTCACGTAATAATGCCCTTGCTACTCAGGAGATGGATCTTTTATTATATAGTAACTGACATGTCTGTGTAAACACATTTCCAAATAGGTCACAGCCATGAAACTATGGTGAATTAAATTGTAGAGGTGTGGTGTGACTGGAGTTTCTTCCACAAGGAGAGAAAGACATGCTAAAGACTGTTTTGCTACCTTGATTTCATGAAAGTATGGAGGAAGAAAAGGCATGCTTTTTATGTCCTGTTGTGAAAAACTTGTTTGATAAAATTCTTTTTCTTCTTCTGTTATTTGGTTGAGGACCAAAGCAGTTCCCCCAGAACGTTCAAAAGACAATGCACAAGAACAAGCATATGATTACTTATGTGACTAGAATATCATGGGGCTTGCTCTTGAACACATTCAGTGTTAAAGTGACCTATGATTGAGAACCGTGTTTAGAAATCTTTCAGTCAACATCCAATGTTGTATAGCTATTTAGAAACCACAGAGATGCTCAGATACCCTAGTATGAGTTGGGGAGATGTTGAACTTCAGCAGCCGTACAATATGGCCTTTGGTCCTCCAACTTTACCCAGTGAAATCACTTAGAGAAGAAGGAGCTGGAGAAGACCGTCATATGGACAATGGAGTAAATGTCATGTGAACCTGAAGAGTTGTAAAAGAGCAGGCCAAGAAACTGCCAAGAATGCTGAAGCTCATTTTCAGTACATTGTAAACATTAGAAACTTCAGAGGAATAATGTACCAATACTAAATTTAGGTAATGTGAGTAACCTTGTCACTGGTGACAAGACTAAGCAAAAATAGTGATACAAAACCTATTCAAATAGTGAGTTCAAGTAATTAAATGAGGGAAGTGTAGTTAATGTTGAACAAAACAAGTTTAAAGAAAATTAATCTTTTCAAACTGTTTTCTTTCCTTTGAGCTACAACTTTGGATGGTAAAGGTAATAAACCAGTATACTTAGAATACTTAATTCAGTTCCTTGGCAGGACATGGTATCTTGATTAATGAAACAGTAATAGTGAAAATCTGTGTCACTCCTGACCTGACTGTTTGTGTGGTCTTCAAATTCATCTACAAGGAAGTTGGAAAATATATTTCAGGGGAATCATGCTGAATCATTTCTTGATTATTTTTTTATTAGTAATCAGAAAGTGTGTTAAAAGGTTAGAATTGGGTTGTGTGGATGATGAGCAATGAGAGCAGAGATGATTGCACACTATTGTCTGTCAATGCAGTGACTGTTTAGTAGTTAGATGTAAAGAAGATGTCCCTGTATGCTTGCCTCTGGTTAAATGTAAGTCCTTAAATCTAGGGTAAAAAATGCAGAAGGTACTTATTTTAGTGTATTTGCATTATGGAATGCAGACTGTGCTAGGAGGTACCGTCTTAGAAAACAGGCAGTCTGAAAAGGATGTGTATGTCATGGCTTACTATAATATGGATGGCAGTTTCTCTGCCTTCAGAGTTACTAAGGGTAGTAGTTGAGAGAAGGATTCCGATAATGCAGCCTGTTCAGGTGTCAGAGGGAAGGCTAAGTACTGTTGTGATCACAGCTGGTAAATGCCTGTGAGATGATGTGCAGTTGATAATCTGAGCTCTTCAAGAAGGAAAACAAAAACCTATCAATGACTTGATATTGAAGCTAGATAAATTCATGTTAAAACCATGATGCATACCAGAGACGTATTTCTAACATTGAGGGTAATGAATCATTGAAACAAATCACTATGTTTTTGGTGGCTGCTCTGTCCCTGGACTAACCTGATCTCCTTCTGTGACAAGGTGACCCGCTGAGTGGATGAGGGAAAGGCTGTGGAGAGACTATAGTAAAGTCTTTGACGCCATTTCCCACAGCATTCTCCTGGAGAAGCTGGCTGCTCATGGCTGGGGCATGTGTAAGCTTTGCTGGGTAATAAACTGGCTGGGTGGCTGGGCCTGGAGAGTAGTGGTGAGTGGAGTGAAATCCAGTTGGTGACCAGTTACAAGTGATGTTACCCAGAGCTCAGTGCTGGGGCCAGCTCTCTTTTAATATCTTCATCAATGATCTGGACAAGTGGATCGAGTGTAAGTTGACAGATGACACCAAGTTGGGCGGGCGTGTTGACCTTCTCCAGGACAGGAAGGCTCTACAGAGGGATTTGGACAGGCTGGAACAATGAACTGAGGCAACTGTGTGAGGTTCAACAAGGCTCAGTGCTGGGTCCTGCCCGTGGGTCACACCAGCCCCAGGCAACGCTACAGGCTGGGGCAGAGTGGCTGGAAAGGGCCTGGAGGAAAAGGACCTGGGGGTGCTGGGTGACAGCGACTGAACAGGAGCCAGCGGTGTGCCCAGGTGGCCAAGGGGGCCACCAGCATCCTGACTGGTATCAGGGATGGGTTGGCCAGCAGGAGCAGAGCAGTGACTGTCCCCCTGCACTGGGCTCTGGGGAGGCCGCACCTTGAGGGCTGGGGTCAGTTCTGGGCCCCTCAGCACCAGAAGGACATGGAGGGGCTGGAGCGTGTCCAGAGAAGGGCAGTGGGGTGGGGAAGGGTCTGGAGCACCAGTCTGGGGGGGCGGCTGAGGGAACTGAGGGGTTCAGTCTGGAGAAGAGGAGGCTGAGGGGAGACCTGATCGCTCTCTGCAGCTCCCTGGCAGCAGTGGTCTCTGCTCCCAAGCGACAAGGGAAAGGACAAGAGGAAACAGTCTCAAGTTGCTCGAGGAGAGGTTTAGGTTGGATATTAGGAAAAATTTCTTCACCCAAAGGGTTGTCAAGCCCTGGGACAGGCTGCCCAGGGAAGTGGTGGAGTCGCCACCACTGGACAGATTTTAAAAGACGTGGGGTGCTTGAGGACCTGGTTTAGTGGTGAGCTTGGCAGCGCTGGGTTAACAGTTGGACCTCTTGATCTTAAAGGTCTTTTCCAACCAAAATGATTTTGTGATTCTATGGATATTTTTTGGTCAACATTAGAGAGGAATAGTTAAATAAATAAATAAAAAGAAGATAGGCTGACAATGAGGCCTAGGTTTCGAATCTGGAATGAGCTTCCCCGTAATGAAGTCCTGTGCTTAGTAATATGGATGATGTCCTTCTGCCCTTAAGATCTACTAATCTGAACAAACACGTTTTGCTAACGATAACAGTGAAATAAAAAAGGCATAATATGGATTGTGTAATTTTTCTTTTCCTTTTTCAGATTTATTGTCTAGAATAGACTTGGATGAACTAATGAAAAAAGATGAGCCACCACTTGAATTTCCTGATACTCTGGAAGGATTTGAGTATGTTTTTAATGAAAGTAAGTCATACATGCTTTGTGAAGGCTATACTTAGAATAATGTTTAGAGGTTATCAGAAGTTTAATTATACCGTATAAGTCCCTATTAGAATTTCACACTTTCGTGATATGAATAAAATTTTAAGACTTAGCGTTAACAGACTTGCAAATCTGGCTAAGTAACTATTTTTTTTTTATTTTAAATTTCATAAAGTTGTTGAAAAAATCCCTCGTTTCATAATACTATTGGTTTGTACTGTGCATACTTCATGATTTCCTGTTTTCTATTACAGAAGTGTTGACACAAAAATTCTGGAGGCAATTTCTGTAGCATTAACAAAATTAATGAGTGGTCATTCATTTAAGGAATGTTTTATTTACTGATTCATTTTTATGGATACAAAAGAAGTTATTTAGGTAATAATTTATCCCAGCTATTTCATTAATACCAATGGGAAAACACAGATTTATATTGATGGAAGGATGAGCAATATGATAGACTGTCTCTTGTTCTTCTGGTATGGGTCATGGTTTTGCATTACAGCCAAGTGTGTGATGGCTGCAAGTACTTCTAGCCAGCTGAATCTCTGTGTTAAATGAGTCAGTAATATTTATAACTTCCAGAGCATACATTTTAAAATCCAGCTGAGGAATAAGCCTCTGAGCTAGAGTCATACCAGACTCCAGCAAATGGCTCTTTCAAGATTGTTTGAAACCTGTAGGACAAATGGGGAGGTTTACAATTCTACTTCTTTGCAGTGCCTGTTCTGTGAACAGAGGAACTTTAGTTTCTAAATCTGCATGTCTTACATCTTCCACTTTTAAAGAAGAAAAAAAGAGCTTTCCTTTAAATGATAGTCATTTATGCAACACTTAGCTTTTTAATACCCTGATGGCTTTCACAGGAAGCTACTTAGAGACTAAAAGTGTCATGAAAGTGATGCTCACTCTTTGATGGGAGGGGTTCAGCTCTGTCACTTTTCAGCTCCTTATTTTTAGATCTGCACAGTGTCTACTGTCTTCCTTACTGACTTCAGAGTTAATGGTTTATATGTGGTTGATAAAAAGGACTGAAATTTGAATTTTGGGGAACGATGTTTTAGAATGTTATTGAATATTCCACCACTAACCTCACAGCCTGAGTGATTTCCGCAGAATGCAGCAAAAGCTATTACATAAGCTACTGGTCAGCAAAGCAAAAAGTCTCCATTTTGCTTTTGTGCATTTAGTTCAAACGTTTCGTCATGTACTGTTATGTCATAATCATGCCTCTTTTAATGATGGAAAGGTAAGGAAGATTTTTGTCAGATTTAAAGAATCTGAAGAAGGTAAGAGTTCCAGAAAGCCAGAGAAAAATTGTACCAGATATTTGCTCCACGTTACCTGTGGAGAGAGCAACTTTGTGTACTATCAAGTGGCATACTTGGAGAGTAGCTAGCTGAGAAGGAACAGCTGAAGGTAAAGTTACGATAAAAACATGAGAAGACGTGTATTTGGACCCAAGACAGGAATATGAGGGTGGGAAGAAATTTTTCCCTGGTGTAGTACAGGAGATAAGACAGGTCTGGAGAAAAATGTCAGATATATAACTATTAGAGATATCAGATCTTAAATATTTAATTTACGATCAAGAATCAAAATTTAAAGGTCTTGAAAAGGTATGAACTAAGGTGGCCATTTCTTCTGTTCAAGAGGAGGCATTTTGCTGAGAATACTGCAGACATTTCAGCTTTCAGAGGAAGTACTTGCATATATCCCTCTTTTTAATGTTTCTGTGATTTACTGGAATTTTGTGATCTCTGAGATTGTAACTTGTGTTTTGTCTAATAAGCTGAAACATTACTGGTAAGATATCTGTTTTCTGCAGTTTACTTCCTGTTGATTGCTATTTTATTATTATTTTAACTCAGTCCTTGTCTTCATCTGTAGTTTGCTATGCTACTACACTTTTGCTAGAAACAAGGCCAACTACAGAAAGTTTCATTGGAATCTAGGAGGAGTAGCGTGTGGTTTTGCTCTGATCAAACCTTCTACTTTATTCTACTGTTATAATCTCAGTCTACCCTGAATCCAAGAGCTGTGACATGGGTGCACTGTGCCTAGGAGTTAAGATACTTACCTTCACTGTGGACATATTTTTTTTTCAGATTACCTTAGAATGTTGTTAATCTTGAAAATGTTGCCTTTCCTTCCAGCCTCCCACCTATTTTGTACTCACGTTTCTTCATAAATGCAGTTGGTTTTGAAGTAGGGGATTTGTAGCTACAGTTTGATCACCTAATTGACACTGCAGATCAAATATTAACTGCTAATGTTTACATTTCAGTGTTAATCCATAGCAGTTGAGGAGCAAATGTCTCTTGTGAAGCAGTTTGGCATTTGATATTTGCATGTAATTTCACTGTCATCACTTGTGTCTGGCTTTATCTGGCGATATATACCATTCAAGGAGAATGCATTTGGTTGTGCTACAATTGTTTTCCTTCAAGAACACTATAACCAAAAATGAGAAGGAATTAAAAACAGCTCGACTTCTTTTAAACTTCTTTTAAACTTCTTTTTTTTGCCGACTTCTTTTAAACTTCTCAGCAATTAAATGTCTTAATTCTAATGTAGAAGTATATTAAAATTCAATGATTTTTTTTCTCTTACAGAAGGACAGTTGAGACACATAAAAACTGGTGAGCCATTTGTTTTTAATTATCGTGAAGATTTGCATAGATGGAATCAAAAGCGCTATGAAGCTCTTGGAGAGGTATATAAATTGTGTGCGTGTGTGCATGTGTGTATGTATTGGTGTGCTGTGGTTTCTGTTGTGTTTCTTTGTAGAACTGATACTTCTGTACATGTTAATAAAGATTTAGTGAGGCTGCAGTCATTTAAAAAAGGGTATTTGGGGATTAGTTGCATGTTCCTGCTATAACTGCAATTTCCATTATTTGCTGTGTGGCTTAAGATGTGATTTAGACTACAATTTGACTTTAGTATATACTCAAAATAGAATATCAACTAGATTACACAAATCAGAGGATATTATACAGTGCAGTATTTTTTCTTAGCTTTATTCTCCTTAAGGTAAAACACTCTGTACAAAACCACGGCATTTTACTTTTTGACTGGTTTTTATGTTACCAGGAGCCACTAGACTGATTAAGTAGAGATCTGATGATTAATTGATTAAATATTTGTCGGTGTATTAGATTTTTGGGTGCTACTGGTACTTCTAGGCTTTGTGTAGGAATGTGTGGATGTAGCAGGCGTAAAAGCAACTGACCATAGTTCCCTTTCTATGCGAAAGTGACTTTAATTTCAGTGCCATGCTTTTTGTAATGCTTTAGGAGTCAGAGCATGTTCTGATACTCTGTGTGCATGTTTAGATATTCTGTCTTTTAAACTTTCTTGCTGTTGTGGTTTAACCCCAGTGGGCAGTTCAGCCCCCCGCAGCTGCCTGCTCACTCCCTCTGGTGGGATGGGGCAGAGAATCAGAAGGGTAAAAGAAAATTGGTGGACAGAAATATTTTAATAGGTAAAGCAAATCTGTGCATGCAAGCAAAGCAAAATAAGGAACTAATTCACTGCTTGCCATCAGCAGGAAGGTGTTTGGCCGTGTGCAGGATAGCAGGGCTTCTTCATGCATAATGGTGACTTGGAAAAACAGACACGTTATCAGAAGATAACTCTGAACGTCCCCCCTTTTTTCTTCCCCCAGCTTCACATGCTGAGCATGACACCATGTGGTACGGAATATCCTGTTGGTCAGTGGGGTTAGCTGTGCTGGCTGTGTCTCCTCCCAACTCGTCATGTACCCCCAGCCAGCATACTGGTGTATTAAAGAGTAAAAGAAAACTAAAATGTCTGAAATGACAGCCAGTCCTGTACTGTTGCAAAATAAATAGTGTAAATCATCTTGATGGAGTTTGTTGGTTGGATAAATAAGTATATGCCTAAATTTATCACCAAGTGATTTCCTCTAGTTTCTCATGCTGCCAAGAGGGCGTTTGCTAAAGCTGAAGAAACATCTAATTACGTGGCCTTTTCTAGGTATAGCAGGATAGGCTCTGAGAACTTCTGTGGGCACTAAGCGTGCGGGCTGAAGAAGGGAGTGCATGGCAGAAACCTCTGCCCATCTTGATGAAGAGGAATAGCCTGTCTTCTGTCCTTCATCTCTGCTGAGTGGTGATCTGTGCTCGCGCGGCGCCTGTTTCATTCAGCATGGGCTTTGTGCTGGATGTGCTGGAGCTGCCCAGCTCTTGAGCACTGCTTTGTCCTGCCAGAGCTTTGTTCCTGGTGATCGAAGAACCTTGCTTTTTACCTCCTCCTCCTCATTCCTGCAAGAACTATGGCAGTGGAGATGATGATGGGGGATATTGCTGCTGCTTGTCACATTGCTTCACCTCAACTATATGGTTTCCCAAAACTGGGAATGGGCTGTTGCCCAATATGTTGCATTGTCTACGTTGCTTGACACACATTTCCTCCAGCAGGAAACAGATTGGCACCTATTCCATGGTCTGTGTGCGCAGACCTCTGTCTGTGCCTGTATTGTTCAAATATCCCCGTTTTCCAAATGAATTCCTTGGACACGACACCGCTGCAAACATTAGCATGTCTCCATGTGGACTCCTGTGCCACCACACCTTCATGTACGTGTTTGGCAACATGATCAAATTCCTCATTCTGTGCATCGGACTAGCGAGTGCCACAGCTGCAGCCCATAGTAATATGAACGACTTTTTGTGATTTTTGGTTAACCAGGAGGTGGGATGGGTTCACAGAGTGGCTGCGTTACGTCTGTGATCTGCCTCTTGCGTTTTGCCTTAGTTATAGTCATTCTCTGTATTCAGGTTTGAGTGATTTTTGAAAATGCAGTTTGTTTATATCAGTGGTAAAAGGCAAGGAAGGTTTGAGGTCAGGAATCTGACAGGGTGAATTGTTCTAACTTGTTTATTTGTTTTGTGTTTTCAGAGGAAAAAAAAACCCACTGATCTGTGCTTCAGTCTGTTGTCTGCTAGGTGCTTGATATTACACAGTTCTTCCAACAAGCCACATGCTCCATTGTCTGTTTTTGGCACATTGAGTGTTTGTATAGTTATCTGAGAACGCAGGGGACGCTGACCGGCAAGACCCTTGGCATTTGTTTGTGTGATAAAACCTCTTGTGCCATAGATTGGTGGGTCACTGATCTGCACGTTGAATGGTACAGAAGCAGTATATTACTCTCTGATTAGCCATTTTGTAGTCTAGAGTAAGATGTGTTCAGCAAACTGTGATAGCTTAGAGAAGTGGCAGCTCATATAATTTGTAAGGTGATGTAGTAAAATCTGGCCTTAGGCCTTTGCTTTGAAACGTCATCCTTTGGCTTTAGATGTTCTCTAACATGTATTTGTGGCTGAACATTTGTGTAGCTGGACATACAGTGAGATGATAAGGTACCTAGATTTGTATCATCAGACAAAAATGTTCTATGTATTCTGTGTTTCCACTGTTAGCTCAGTGATTGTATGCTGGTTTTCTGATTTTTAAAGGATTTACCCATCCTGCCCGAGGCAGCTTTTTCTACTGTACATATATATTGTGGGCTGCTTTTACTGCACTTCAGTAATTTTAGGAAGTGGGTGTACTTCCTGGCCTTATGCTGCAGCACTATTCTCACTTTCTTGGAGCACTAATAAATTTCCATTTGGTAATCCATGACTTTTTGCTGTTAGAATACACTATTCGTGATGTTCTGCCGTTACTCTGGCTGTATGGAAATTGATTCTTCACAAATTACAATGGTTCGTCAACATCTCCACTTCTTACATCTCTTTATTCTTCATTCATTGATCTGTTATTTCAGGCACACAATTTGTTCTGCAGCCTCTTGATGTGTGCTCCTAATAGACAATTTAGTGAACTGTTCATAATTTTGTGATTCTGGTTCAGTCATTGCTATTGCGGCATTGAATTTTGTGGAGAGCCTCTCCATTTGCTTTTTAAAAATTAAAATGGCATCAGAAGTGCACAGAACATGGTGTTGCAGCTGCTTCTAACTGCCGATTAATCCATGTGGCAAGTTTGAAGTATGATTGAGAACAATTTTGTGACAACAGTTCAGTTGTTGCAGACATACCATTCCAATTCAAGGTTGATTTTTTTATTATTATTTCTTTTTTCCTGGCCAGGAGTTACAGAGATTTGGATTCTAGCTTAACTCCAGATTAGATTCACATGATGTATGTCTCCTCGCATTTTAAGTAGATGTCTGTGTTTATTGCTTGACCGCACTTTCAAATGATATTTTGGCTTCTGAAATTGCCAACAGTCAGCTTCAGCCCCTGCTTGATCGTGACATTGAAGTTAGCTGGAATTATAAATAAAAATACTACTGAAATCTCTTGCTGGGATTTTACCTTGCATTTTGCCAGCCGTATAGCTTGCGTTGTTAATGTGATTTCATAAGAGTGAGATTATGTTGATATTCTCCTTCCATGGTCTTGCAGTAACCAAAGTATCCTTAGCAGCAGCATGCAGTTATTGTCTATCCCTCTGTGTGTCTCTTACAGCTCTAGCAGTCTGTAATTTCAATTCAGTGATTGCTTGGAGGCCATTTAATATTTTTGTGGGTGCCATCACTAATGAAGAGACTTTTTACCTGTACTAAGTTTAGTTGGCTGTCCAGGTCTTTAAATAAATCAAATAGGGTTTGTAAATACTTAGATTGTAATGTGGACCGTGATATAAATGCCTCTGTTGTGGTCCTATTCAAGGACTAATAAATGCCATCTCTTGTAGTTGCAGCCTCTCTGACCTGTAGAAGCATATAAGCAGGTGGTAGAAGAGTTGTGGTTGTTTTTGACAGTTACCACACTTTAGCACAAAAAAACACCTTATCTTTATGTAGAACAGATACAGAAAGCAAAGAAATAGAACACTGAAGTCAGAAATTCCTGCACGTTTGCCGTGTGATAAGATACAGCTGATTTTACATCATCCAAGAAGTCTTGTCCCACCAAATAAACTGCTAGGAAGTATGTGCACAATCTGAGGTCCAACTCATCATAAAGTAGATTTAACCATCAAGATTAATATTTGTGTGTGGGGGGAAAAATAAGTATGTAGAATTATGACAATGACAACCCATAATTAAGATCGCTAAGTAGTCAAATGGGATTTTTTTTTTTTTCCAGATCTCCTTTAAGTTAAAGAACAGCTTGGTCTCAAGATAATTTAAAAAATAAGCGTTCACCTGCTACTAATTTCCTCCTCAGTTGCAAAGAGCATTATTTGTTTGGATGACTGAGAGAAAGAAGCTATTTACATAGCACAAATGAAAGCATAGAGCAGCAGAAGAGGACATGTAAGTTAATGAAGAAGGAAGCATTAAGTAGTCTGCATTTGAAAGGGTAGCTTCTTACATGAATAACCCAAAATCTGATGATAGGCTGCACGTGCACCTGATAGTACTTAAGGTCCAATCTTGCAGCCGAAGCTCATGTGAATAAACTCAATAGGTCTGATCTTGTGAATAAGGGCTGCAGGATCAAGTTCCAAATAAAATTTGCAGATGATTAGTAGAAATCCTTACACTCTAGTTTCAGTTTCTTTGCACAGACAGTTTGTCATAAAACATTCCAGATTTTCTCTGTCTAGCGAGACCTTAATATAATAAAGTGTGTGCTGCACACCATGGATTAAGCAAAATTATCTTTCTGTACCTCGACTTACGTATTTGCTGTTAGTTATTTAGTGGTTGGAAAAATTTGTCTTACTGAGAGGACCAAATAAATTGATAGTGATGTAATATATAGGCAGGTCGACGGACTTTTGCTTTCGTGGGATGCTGCTTGCTTGGCTAGGGCTGTTGAGGAGGTTGTTCTGTTTGAAGAGATTCGGTGCCAAGTACTGAACAGGTGTCCATCGAGCATATGCGAACTGAATTTTTTTCAGTGTCTTCTGTTACAGTCAAGTATGGGTAAACATTCATGGGGATAGCAAAAATCTGCACTGAGAACCTAACAAACTGTTCTCAACTTTTATGTCCTGTTTCAAAAGTAGAGTGAAGGCATCTCATTGAAATATTTCCCCCATCCTCATTTTTGAAAGTGGTTAAGTTCCATTTTGGGTGGTCTCCCTTGGAAGCAATTTGACAATGCTATTTCTGTGCATGTTGTGCCCAGTTGACTGCTGAATGTTGCAGAAAGGTTTTGCTAATTTAGCAAAGTTTTACAGTGAAGTAAACGTTGCAAAAATGTTTAGAATTGTATTATTTGGACAAAAACAGGCCACTGAGCAGAAGAGAGAGATTGGGCAAGACCTTTAAAAGAAATTAAAGCGTGATCTCATTTCTTATTAGACAGAAGAATCCACGTGGAATAGAGACTTTTGAATGTACTTTTGAATGGAGGAAGAGCTTAAATGACACACCACTTTTTAGACACCAAGGTCAATTATAAATGCAGTTCTTTACGAATCCGTGCCTTATTGAGTATGGGTTTTTTTTCATGCTATTTTGATTATTTTCAGTTTGTGGTAGTTAAGTGTGAAACAGAAATACGACACAGAAGACTTTAAGCAAACTAGATGAAGCACCTAAAAATGGGGCAGGAGTATCAAATTTCTCTCTGATAGTAGTTCCTAAGCCATAAGGTTCCAGTCCTTTTACTTCACTCATTTTTGAACCAATGCCTTTGATAACAGAAAGAAAATACTGGTAGGGGCAGCACAAAAAGAATCTACATCACGTATGTGTACCATCTTTAGAATTTTAGAAAGATTTCGGCTTTTAACAATCTGTTTATCTTCAGCATTTCTTTTTGGTGAGTGAAATAGCTGGACAGACAGCAAGGATTGAAGACTACTTAATAGTACCTAAGGAAATTTAAATTTAAATACGAATCTTTGTTGCATGCAATATAGTCATTTGCATATGCTAAATCCGCTTTCAAAATCTGCTGTTTGTGAAGACTTTTTACTGGAATGATTATGTCAGATGTGCTTCAGTGAACTCTTCTAGTTTGTAGACAGCAATTGGCAGTAGGTTGGTTCATCACAGTAACATGACAGTACTCGAAAGGTTCAGAGATAGTTTCATAATTATTGTTAGCATGATTCTTGAAAGAAATGATGAGCATCTCATAAACCCAGATGGGAATTTGTTACATTGTTGATAAATGTGTTGATAAATGTGTTTTACATTTTTAAATTGATAAACAGTGAAAAGCAGAGAAGATACAATAAGGCAGATGGTTGTTTATAAAGCACTTGCAAGTTGCTGCAATTCAAAGAATGGTACTAATTGTTAAAAAGAAGACAAAAATTGGAGTAGGGGGAGTGTTTCAATGAGTTAATCATGAGCTTTTTAAAAATAAAACCTTCAGCAGCTTTCGTTCAATTAGAACCATTCTTGCCGTCCCGGGTTTATATGCAGAAGTTTAGACTCAGTTCTTAATAAACTTTTGTACCAATCATTTTCATGTAGCTGAAATTAAAAGTACGACTAAACCACCTTTTATCTAAATGTATCCATTCCTTTCTTTCTCCTGTTTCTTGTTAGGAAAAAACCCAAGATTTATTGCACGGCAGAATAAAATTGATTTCTCATTGGTCTTATTAATCATTCCCACTTAAAAACAATAGAGTAGTGAACTCCAAAATCAGAAGAGAGTTTGCCGCAAGGAAGTAATATGCGATATAGTTGGCTTATGTTTTATTGAAAGAGTGGTGAAAAATACTGGTTTTTGCCAATTAGGTGGCTAGAAAAAATATATTTAAGTAGTGCTTAGGCAGAATACAAATCAGCGTATGTGATGAAATGAGTTGATTCACCTTTGCCTTGTGAACATTCAGTTCTTGTTTCCATCAGTGATATTAGAAGTTTCTGTGAAAGGCGAAGTATTTTCTTACTGTTTCAGCAGGAGTTTTTTTGAAAACCAGAGATATGTAGATTACTGCTTTCATCAAGCAGTCCTTTTAAAAGATGTTTATTTTACCTCAGTTGCAGAACTCCGGAAGAGTTAGCTCTCTTTCACGAGATTTTCAGCTTTTCCAAGATGAGGAATTTAACACTTTCTGTGTTTTCAACAGGAGACCTGTATCTTTCAGTTTTCTGGTAATATTTTTATTAAAATCCAGCAGAATAGTGGTATTTTTTAATAAAGCTGTATCAGCTGTGTCAGTCCTTAATAGGAATAATTTGAAAGGAAAAAAATTCAATTATAAATCAATAGAGCGTTGTATTTCTGTATGTGCAAACAACCTAAAATTACTTTAAGATGCTCCAGCTGCTCAATTCATTAACTCAATCACAACTGAATTTTAGTATCTGTTATCTTCTGTTGATCGCTGCAGCAGAAACACCCAGTTAGCGTGCCTGAAGAAGTTGGATGCAGTTATGACTATTAAGGAAGATCAGTTCAATAGGTTGGTCACTTAAGATTTCGAGAGGCTTAATACGTAGTTATGTATCGTAACTCCTGCACTGTCCTGTCTGTAATGATTCCAGAAAGCATCATCTCCTCCACAAATAGTGTCAATTCCTTCTCACGTTCAGAGTTTACAGATTTTCCTCTTGTGCTTTTTAGGTAGTTGAACCTCTTAACTCTTTCCAGTATATCTGCAAATTCTTGAGGTCCTCTCTTGAGTGATACCCTCAGTATGTTGTTGGCAATAAGATAAGAAAGATCCTTGAGGGGAAAAACAAAGGATATTTCTCTTTTCACTGACATAACTGGGGGTGAAGGGGAGTATGCATCTGTTTTTGCCTTCATTCCAGCAGTGTCAATTATATAGATGGTAGGGTAACTTTCTTGTACTTCTCTGTAGATCTGACATCCCATAACACGGGATGGAAAAAAGGATGTAAAAATGTTTGTAATTTCTAGATTCAGGAATTCAGCTTCTGTCCTCAATTCCAGTATATATAGCTCTATTCTAATTGGGTTTTTTAAGATAAAACCTGACATATATCCATCCCTGTCGGAATGTATAGAAGAGTTTCTTATAAAAGTACAAATACATATACAAAAAAGTATAAATAAAAGTACAAATACATGTGTCAAATGTATTTGAAAACGGTTTTGTTAAGTTCTGTAACCTGAACTTGTCTTTATTTGCCATTAATTTTCATGCATTAGACATATACTTCATCACGTGCTGCTAAGAATTTTGGTGCAGTAGACCTTAAAGCTGACGTTTAACCAAGAGGGGAAAATATTAAATGTAAGACAAGGGGATGTCTGTCCACTGTAAGCTGCAGTTCTGGGTGAGTCACCTTTCTGGATGTTGTGCGTACTTTTGGTTCCATGACCTTGGTTAGAAAAATACAAAAAATATAAACTTAAATTCAAAATGGAGGCTAAATATTTGATTTTCATATAATATTGATGCAGCAGGCACAAAGGGACTGTTACTGTAGCTGGTTGTACCATCTGAAGGTAATGTCGTAAATGAAAGCAAGGTACTACTCATAGTTTATGAAGATTGTAGGAAAGCAGAAAGTTCAAGCAAAATATAAAAATATAGTACAGGTACCCAGAAGACATTTTTAAAGGAAAGTCCTTGAAAAGGGGTTAATGCTCAGGTTCCTCTAGGCCATGAAATGTATCAAGAGTGATGGTTACAGTGGATCTCAACTTTTTTAAAAAAAGTGTTTGAGGATTTTTTATCGGTTTTGTTGAAACAACTTTTTAATCCTGCTTTACTTCATACCATGGAAATCCACATCAAATTTTAGAAGTGAACATTTCTGTTACTGCTGACTTACAGAGGCTTTTATCTTCTAAGTTTTAAAACAAATGTTGTTCTGTGTACTAGTTAAGAACCTGTATGAAACTACAGGTAGCAATGGAGGTGGGTAATAATGCTAAAGCAGCTGTCAGCCAAACAGAAATTATGAAACTCTAGGATAGGAATTGCTTTTGTTGAGGCAGAATGAAGTGTCACGGGTGTCAGAACACAGTGGTGGTAGTTGCACAAGTTATTTGTGGGTTTTCTTCTGTGTAAAACTTCATAGATCTTTCACTGAGGTAGGGATTTGGCATGTTTTTGCAGAAAGGGTACGCTTCTCACAGAAGTTGAGCTGTTCACTGGAAAATACCATACCCAGCATACCAACACTCAGGAGATGCAAACTGGGCTCCTTCAGCGTGTGCCTACATCTGCACACGTGTGTGTACAAATGTTCCTACTTCTGTGAAAGTGACTACCCTCAAAATCAACCTGCGTAAAAGATGTGAATGACCAGAATATCATTTAAATAAGTTTCCAAGATACAGCAGAACTCATGGATTCTTTTCCAGTGTTACATCGGTTTGTCACTGCGGTTGGTGGTAAGTTGAGGATGGCAGCAGTCAGTGTGGCGAATGCACCTTTTGGGGGTTTCTGCCAGCCACATGACTGATACCTATCACACGCATTACTAAAATATAAATACAGCAAATACCGCGTGTGCTATCTACCTGAATAAAGTACAGAAGGACAGAAGCAAGTCTCTCTGTCAGATGTATAAAATGTGTGGGCAAGATTGATCATTGCTATCCATGCGTGCTTGTGCGTGTGAAGCTCGTGCTGGCATGCACTACTCCAGCAGTGGCTGAGGACCATATTTTTCTGTTCTAGATAGTCATGTGGGAATAACGCTTACTGTCCAAGCAAAGGGCTACAAGAATTTTCCTCGTGGCAATGTCTTTTTTTTTCCATTTATGTATTGGTGTGTCTTATGAGAGAGATCTTTATGAGGGAGAAAGAAACCTGCTTGGTTCATCTTTAGAGGGGAGGCACACTCTCCCCAAGCAGTCAAAAATGATGCATTCTAGAGTTCGGGATAATTAGATTGAAGTCTATTATGCCTTTATGCCTGCTGGCAAATGTTTAGCTGTGTCCAGGATAGCAGGGACTCTTCATGCATAATGGCGAATTGGGAAGACAAATGCCTTTTTGGAACATAACTCTGATCATCCTCGCTTCCTCCTCCTTCCCCCAGCTCTACATGCTGAGCATGATGCCACGTGGTGTGGAATATCCCTTTGGTCATTGGGCTCAGCTGTCCTCTGGCTGTGTCCCCTCCAACTGCTTGTGCACCCCCAGCCCACTCGCTGATGGGGTGGGGTGAGGAGCAGAAAAGACCTTGGCTCTGTGTGAGCACTGCTCAGCAGGAACGAAAACATCGGTATGTTATCAACGCTGTTTCCAGCACAAGTCCGGAACTCAGCCTCACACTAGCTAGTATGAAGAAAATTAACTCTGTCCCAGCCAAAACTAGCGCAAGGTGTGTTTACTGGTGGTAGTGGTTATCATCTTAGAATCACAGGAAAATTTTGGTTGCACTGCTGGGGATTCTGCAGTCAGCTCCCCTGCTCAAAGCGTAGGCACCTTCGAAGTTGTATCAGACTGATCAATTAAAAAATTACAGAACACCCTAACTGTGAGTGGTTGCTGCAGAGATCTGTCTGCATTCTCTGGTGGTGGAGCTTCCTGGTAGCCAGGAGAGCGTAGACGGAGCTTCCTCCAGTGAGGTGTGAGAGAAATTACTGTGGTAGATGGGGCTAGGCTTGTACGCCTCTGAAGCCGACTTCTAAGGCAGAAAATGTGTTGGTTTCTGAGTTTTGTAAGGTAGTCAGATGTAATGATTCGCTGAAGTTTAGTAAAGTGCAATATGAAAACTTCAGAAGGAGCCCCATGAAGCTCACGCAACTGTTAACCGATTGTTCAGGAAGGGTACGGAATGTGAGGCTGTTACAGTCAGAACGTGGCATTGAGAAGAACACTGGCTTGCTGTATCAAAGCTATGGTTCTGTCAAGTGCTGCTGTTAGTATGGAACCTGCCACCTGCTCCCAGATTCCTCTTTTATTCAAGGTTTCTGTCTCAGAGTACATATTGTGTTCCACCAACCAATTTCTCAAGATGCACTTGAAAAAAGTATTATCTGATAGCATATATACCCCTGCTTAGCCCCATTGTGTTTGGCAAAAGTGCACTTTAAGAGAGTGTGTGCCTTGAGATCAGTTTATAATAGAGAAGAAAACAGCTTGTTTGGCAACATGAGCTTATACCCCTAGCAGTCAGCCAGGGACAGAGCTCCTGCAGTATTGCAGACGCTTAAGTATCTTGGGAATGCCAGAGAGCATCGGATGCTGCTTTGCTAGGGACCATGTAAGGATTAATCAAGAAGTGAGAGGTCTGATCAGTTCTTGCAGATGTCAACATAATTCACTGCTCTTGGTCACGGTGATGTCTAGTATGCAAAAATATTTCCAGATGTGTGTGGTTGTAGGTAGATAAAATTCAAATAATTTTCACAGCAGATACGTTGAAATCAGCTTGTGGAAATGATCAAGGTGCATATTGAGTTGCAAGTATATGGCTTCAAGTTTGATCAGTTCTACATCAGTAAGCTAAAACTGCAAAGCAATAAAATATATCATTAATACTTCCTTCTGGAACAAATTTTCCCCTATACAGATACAGTATGATTGGGTAATTCAAAAGTAAATCCGTAAGATGGTGTTTGCTGATCTTGCTGTAAGACAAATCTAATTTCAGTTCACAGTTTGCCTAAGAATTTAAAAGTACCTTTTCTTCCACTGTCTCTTAGAAAGTTAGAGTCTTTAGTGAAATGCTCACTATATTCTTCTGTTTATACGTTTCTTGGGCTTAACCTTTCCACCTCCACAGGAAACCAACTAGAATATTGTCATATATATTAGAAAGCAGAATTCATTTGGCTGCAGTATTAAATGAACTACTAATAATTTTTGACATTAAAATAGTCAGTAACCCTAGAGGTAATATGGGTAAAGTGAAGGGAAATTAAGTAAATCATAAGGTGAATGCAAGTGGTAAGTGAAGGTTGATGCACGGTTTTAGACTCATTTGATAAAGATTTTTTTGGACAGGCTGCATTCAGTAACAGAAAGAGTCCTAGCTGAGATTGCAGTAACGTGATTTTGGGCTGATTTCCAATATTCAGGAATGCATATGTTCTTGATCCTTCATTACAATTCATAATTTTAGGAATATTGTGTTGGGAAAATAAGGCATATTAGCCAGGAGCACAAATAGCAGAAGTAGCCACAATACTCATTTTTCCTCAACCCAGATAAAACCAGATGATTTGGCTGGCTATCAAAAGGAGCAGTAGTAATTGTTTCCAGTATCAGTGAATGCATTTTGCTGTTTAAAAAACCCAAAGCTTCCATTTCATTAACTCAAGGAAGTGCTTGGTCTCTGTCATCTCTTTAGAGGATAAAAATGGAATTCTCATGGCAAGCTGTAGGCTGGTGTCTACCTGTGCCTTGCTGTTACCCATCAGTTGCTGGTGGGAGCTCTGAGTGCCTCTGCAGAGGTTATGTGGGTACAGGGGCGGTCTGCAAGAGCAGCTTCTCAGGCCTGGGTCATGAATGCAGCAAGACCTGCTGTTGTGTGTGATGAAGTGCCCAGGAGCACAACCAGATTAGAGCCACCTGGTGAACACAGACTGAAAGGTAGTCCTGGGTTTACAATTCCCTTGTGACATCCTTGTCTCTAAATTGGAGAGACATGGGTTGGATAGATGGACCACTCAGTTGATAAGGAATTGGCTGGATGGCTGCACTCAAAGAGGTGTGCTCAACAGCTCGATGTCCAAGCGGAGATCAGTGAGGAGTGCCGTTCCTCAGGGGTTGGTGCTGGGACCAGCTCTGTTTAACAGCTTTGTTGGCGACATTGGAATCAAGTGCACCCTCAGCAAGTTTGCCGATGACACCGAGCTGTGTGGTGCAGTTGACATGCTGGAGGGAAGGGATAGTGTCCAGAAGGATCTGGACAGGCTGAAGAGATGGGAGTTTGCAAACCATATGAAGTTCAACAAGGTCAAGTGCAAGGTTCTGAACATGAGTTGGGGCATTCCCAAGCACAACTCCAGGCGAGGATGGATGAAGAGCAGCCACAAAGAGAAGGACTTGGGGGTGCTCGTTAATGAGAAGCTCAACATGAGCCAGCAGTGTGCGGTGGGGGCCCAGAAAGCCACCCGTGTCCTGGGCTGCATCAAAACTAGTGTGGCCAGTAGGGCGAGGGATTGGGGTCTGCCCCTCTACTCTGCTCTTGAGACCCCACCTAGAGTTCTGTGTCCAGCTCTGAAGTCCTTGGCACAAGAAGAACATAGAGCTGCTGGAATGAGTCCAGAGAAGGCCACAAAGTTGATCCGAGGGCTGGAGCACCTCTGCTACGAGGGCAAGCTGAGGGAGTTGGGCTTATTTAGGTTGGAGAAGAGAAGGCTCTNCCCACCCTCCGCCCCCCCCCAGCAGTCCCTTTTATAGGGGCATGATGGCACATGGTATGGAATAGTGGCCGGCTAGGCTCACCTGGCCCGGGCCTGAGCATTAACCCCAGCCTGGCCAGAGCCAGGACACCTGGGAGGGTGCTGAGGCCCTGGCACAGGGTGCCCCGAGAAGCTGTGGCTGCCCCTGGCTCCCTGGCAGTGCCCAAGGCCAGGTTGGATGGGGCTTTGGGCAGCCTGGGCTGGTGGGGGGTGTCCCTGCCCATGGCAGGGGGGACGGTTGGAAGTAGATGATCCCTGTGGTCCCTTCCAACCCAAGCCATTCTATGATTCTATGATAAGAGTAAAAATGGAAAAGGAGAAGCATGGAGAATAAGATTATGAACAGACTGTAGATGGTGATGTGATGGCTTACTGCCAAACTCTGCTGTGATGTGCTGGTCTCCTCCTGCATCTTCTGTCTGGATTAGACCTGGAGCAGGACAAAGGGAGAGTGCCTGTTGGCCTTCGTGCCCGTTGCCCAGATTATTGACTGACGATAGAGGTGGCGATGAAGATGCACAATTGGTATGTGATTGCAGCACTGTGCATTGTTAGAGCAATAAATGTGGGTTTGCTCTGTTCTCATGTCATAGAAATAACTGTACCAAATTCTCTTGTCGTAGAAGTTGCTTTTAGGCAAAAATCTGTCTGATTCCTAATCTCAGCCTTTCATTTGATTCTCTTGACTGTTGTTTGTGTTCACTTTATTTTATCAGATACATGATGAATTTAAGATGTCTCTCACGTGTCTTTCTGTTTTATAATGCCCTTTCACCAAACAGAGAACTCTGCACAGAACTCTCCAGGCTAGCGGCTGCGGTATAATTACAAATTGCACACAAGCATGCTGTTCACTGTTGGTGATGTCCTGTTTCTTTATCTGCATCTAGGTGATAAAATTGTCTACTTAATGTTTCTGTGAAATGCTACAAAAATTACAGAAACTGGTTGTGAGGAAGAAGTTTCCTTTTCAGACAATATTTGATATCATTCTTCAGTAGGAATTGTCATTACTACCTGTATGATATATTTATTACTGATCAACTACTGTATTGAACCATTTGTCTAATTAAACAGGGCTATTCTTCCGCATGCCCCACCCCTCCAAAAGAGCAAATGATCTCGTCATGCAGACGGCTGTTGGGAAACTGACACAAACCAACATGACCATGAACCAGTCCTGGCCACATGGTTTATAAACGGACACCAGGACAGGCTTTTACATAGTATTTTCTGACTCCAAATGTTTCCTATCTTCGTGGACTTTTTAGAAATAACTGCTTGATTGGTTGGACATGCTAGCTAGTATACTGTTTGAATGCAAAGTTTCCATTAGAGCTTGGTCAAATGGGGCATTTTGGGAAAAAAAAAAAAAGCCTTCTTGCAACATTTGTGAGGTCAAAGGCACAATCTATTATTTGAAGTTTGCGTAAAATCTTGAATTGTTGTGATCCCTCTTAATCATTATCATGTTAAGCAATTTTGTAGGTAGTTGGACTGTATCTTGGCAGTTAGACTGAGAAAGATGCATTTCCTTCCCAAACAAACTACGTAGGTAAAATTCATTAAATCACAGTAAACGGTAGTTTACTATTAGCTGTTTTGTCCTGATAGTTGTGCCCAGATAGCTTAATGAGAAGTACAACGCTGATGGGCTGTCTCCAGACATGTGTGTGCTGCATGATTGGCTCCATTAGGTTTTTTGGACATCATCAACATAAAAATTCATGAGCAACTAACAATATCCTTACATACTGTTCTTTTATTATAGGTGAAGTAGTACGGACTACGAAGTTTATTTTATAAACCTCAGTTACCAAGAATATTTCTTTCTAGGGGGATTGTCCCAAATTTGATTTAATGATGTTTTAAATAATATATTATTCTATTCTTAAATGAAATGGTTTCTTGTATTTTATGCAAGAGTGAAAGTGTCAGGATTTTACTTGACACATACGAAGCAATCTTCTTTACCTCTTGGTTGAAAGTTCTCCTGGTATTTGCCGTACCTGAAGTTTTTTGTAGTTTGCTCCCTCTTTGAGTTTGCCTGCCAGCAGAACACAGGCCTCGGTTAGATGGGATGAATCATGTGGAATAGGAAAATGAAATCTTTTCTTGAGAAGCAGTGAGGAAAAAGAATAGAAAATGGCTCATCAATGTCCAAGGTGTTTTCTTAACCTTCAGCTTGATACCCCCAGAAGAGACCGTGCCTTCAGGGCAAGTTTTTCTCTCCTTAAGGGGAAGTTTCTTTCAGAGTACTAGGTATCATAACCATAGACTAGAAAAGCAGAAAGAAAGCGAGACATTTCTCTTAGAAGTTAACTGCTGGCTTTTGTCAAGTTACTGAAAGCAAGTGAGCGTCCCAAGTTTTCCCCCTAAATATGCGATGAGTTAATGACCCTGGTGCAATCTGTTTGGTTTACTTGACCTACTGAAAAAAAGGTACGGGTATTATTCAATAGTGTAACTATAAACATTTTTGTGATTTGTGTTCTGAAGGGTATCAACTACTATTTGTGCCCAGAAAAGAAAAAAAGCAATGCTGCTAACGGTCAGCGCCATGGCCCTTTTCAGCTAAATTTATGTAAATCCAATTTATTTTGACTCACTACTGTTCTGGAGCATGGTGGCAAAATGGTTAAGACATCTTGCTATGGAAAGAAGGTGTTAATTTGAGTTCTGCTCTGGATTTACATAAAATTAAGCCTTCAGTCCATCTCTGAATATTTATCTGGTCATTTCTGCTGAGGAATCAAAGGTGGCGAAATGAGATGCTTGACACATCACTGACTTTTTTGTCTGTGACTACAAAAGCTGGTATGCTTTAACTATGTTAATCTGATATGTCAGTTGGGTTTGGCACGGATTTTTAACCTTTCAAAACTGCATAGCACCACCTCTCCACGTAAACTACATTTTTTTTTCATTAGTAGTTGGAATAATCAAAACTGCTACTGCTCTTTCTTCCAGATCCCTTTTCATAACTCATTTCTACTATGACATTTAGAGATAATAATCGTAAATTTTAGTTCTTGAATTGGAATATTAAAACGTATTTATAAGCTTTCATTACTATTTGTTCCTCTGTTATTCTCTGGGCTTTTTTAGTTTTCTTCTTTGTTTTGCAATCTTTTCATCCTTTTGTTTCTTATCTCAGCTTGGGGATAGAGGTCATGGTTTCTGCTGATGTTTAATTGCTTCTAGCACAAGGTGCTTGATTGAAGCTTCTGCTTGGAACTAGCACATATATATGTATATGTATGCATATTTAAAAAGAACTGAGACTTTTCATAAGGTAGGTTGTGTAATTAAGCCATTTCTGAAACGAAATAATTGTCAAGTGATTTCTAAAATTAGAGATCCTTTTCTTAAAAAGAAAAAGAAGAAAAACAAAAAATAAACCAACAGGTGTCAGCAAAGACCATGTAACAAAACATTGGGTGAGATCCCATCAACAGTGTATGCTGCATTCATGACAAATCCCTGTAGGTTTTCATTTAATTCTCTCAAAAGATCTTGAGATCCTATTTGTGATCAGTCAACTCAGAATCCAGAATATCACACCCATGTGTTAAGATTGAATTGAATTGCTTTCAGTAGAAAACGCAAGAAATCCCTTAGAGGTAATGTCAATTCCATCTTAATGAATTGTTCTCCCACACTATAATCCAAGTGAGGTCTTTTGTGGATTTTTAAAATGCCATTGATTTTTTTTTTTTTTTTTTTTTAGCTTGCAGTGAACAGAGCCTTTAGAAAGTCCATTCAGCTTTTAGGATTTTTTGTTCTGGCATGGTGATGGTGGATTTTTTTTGTTTGTCCCAGTTCTTAGGTAAGTCCGTGTCCCAGAGCAGTATTTCAAAAACTTCCTTTGCATCTCTCATTGTTACTTATTGGCAGGTTTGTCACTTGAGGGTCAAAATAAAGCTCATTCAACCAAGGCTATGGCAGCCACGGTAGCAAGCCTCGGGTCAGCCCCACCACTTGAGATTTGCCGCAGGGCAGTCAGTTGGAATTCATTTTGCATTTGTTTCGCTGAATGCTGTAGCTCTTACCCTGCAAAGAGGAAAAAAAGTTGTGGCTAGACTACTGTATGTTGTAAGGATTGTTTCCTTCTTGTGCTCATTTTCTTTCTTTCCATTAAAGTGCTTATTACCAATGAGGAGATGAATCTTATAAAACAAGAAAATCCATTACTTGCGATGGCATTGCTTCTAGTGGTTTATAGTAGTTTATTTTTAAGATTAGTGATAAAACCTCCGACCTGTGTACACTGCCTTGAAGTTCTTAGAAAATACTAGTAGTGCTGAGGGGCCTAATCTCTGAGGCTGAATTTAAATTACTTGAAAACAGTGTCCTTTCTATGCCCATGAAAGATTCATTTTTTTGAGAAAGTTAGATTCAGGAGGTTATAACTTGTTATGTCAGATCTGGATTGGTAGTTGAAAGCATTTTAGAGGTCTGGGGAGCTGACAGTGAATGTCTTGCTGTACTGTGTGAAGTCAGGTCGAACATTCTACTTTAGGAAAAAAAGGTAAAGGCAAATGATTTTGGTGTATATGTGGAATTGTCAGGCAAAGTGGTAATCTACTGTTACACATTTTAAGTGCAGTTCTGTCACAGGGTCAGAACTGACAAGTGAACTTAAGGTTGAATTGTCTACATTTTCTGAAGAAAAAGAAGAAACCTTCCATTTTTCTTTACTTCAACAGAAAGCATAGCAAATTGTATCTGAGCAAGTTATTGTAGAAGTAGAGATGGTCAGACTTCAGCGGTTTCTGACCTAGTCTTTTTCACTAATATTTTTAATTGTAATTTTTCCCCCCTTTTTTTCTGTATCATATGTTTATGTAGGAGATTAAGCTGAGGTTAAAGTATAATTACCTCATAAGGTTAATAGAGGAATAATAAACTGCTAATGACACTAATAATGTGCTAACCCTTTTTATAATACGACTTAAGAAAAAAACGGAGGTCAAGCAGGAGGGAAAATGCCATAGCACCTAACATTTTTATTAGCTACAATATCCTTAATTTTAAATATAATGTCTATATTACTCTAAAAAATCTACAAGCAAAATTATTGGCGTTAGATTCTGTTACTCTCTGCGCTTTCATGTACTTGAAGAACTATCTTTAAAAATTAATGAAAACGAGCAATGTGATAGGGTGTTTAAGGAGTGTTGTTTCACAAGTTGACATCTTCGGAGGCAGAAGCCTCCTATCCACTGAGGAAGTGTTTCATTGCCAGCACATCTCACTCTTGATGGGAAGTAGCCTCTGCTAACTTTGAGAGAGTAGTTCCGTCTCCATTCGCATTTAGTCCTTGGAGTAGTGAAAAGTGGTAACGGGAGTAGTAATGGTGGTGATGGGGTTCTGTTTGTGTTTTGAATAGCTGTGAATGAGGAACATGATGTGGGAAATCTCAGACCCATCCAGCTGGATCTGGTCCACCAGAAGAATATATTTAACCGGTAGTTTGCTCCCTTTTCTTTTTTCCCAGAAATCTGCTAGAAGTGTGTGGGAGCAGGCAATGGTGGAGACAACTTGGGTTAACAGCTTGCACTCCCTTACCCTTTCTCCAAGGTCTTGTAATCCATCCTCCATCATGTGAGTGGTTGTAGTGTCAACTGCTTGCATGAGCTTTATCCTTTGTAGTGTCACGTGTGCTGTATTCTGTATCATGTGTTAACCATACACCAACCATTTGACAGGGCTGTTGGCGTTTTGGTCATGAGGGATGCACAAATGGGAGAAGAGAGTGACATGTGGCATTGATTGTCTTCAAAGATACTTTGTGGTTTGCGCTAACTGAAGGGTTCCTCACATCTGCCGTGAATCCATGAACATTCGTTGCATGGCAGTTTCCAGCAACGACTGATAGGTGCCGGTTTAGAAGCGAAAGGCCACAATTCACACAGGCTGATGCCGTTTTTTAGTATGTTTTTAGCAGAGAATTGACTCTTAAGAACACATTTTGCAAGTTTAAGTATTTTACCTTTTCCCCCTCTGCTGCAGGTCCACGGTTCTGTTCGTTTACTTAGCCTGGTGATGGGTAGAGTTACCCGTGGTTAGTTTCGGAAGCGGGAGCACGCTCAGAGGAAAAAAAAAAGAGAATTCAGAGGACTTGGGTTATAAAGCACAGCAGGGGGGGCTCAACGAGCAAGGCTCAGTGCACTTCACTGCATCCCAGCATGGGTTTTGATGTGGTATGTACTGAAGCAGCTACTCTGGATTAGGATGTATGTGTTATGAAACAAGTCCTTGAGTTGTGATCTGTTGTCTCTATACCTGGATGTCTCTGTCATGAAGAAGTTCACCCGTGGGTCAGCTGCAGTTCTGCTCTTCCTCATGTCTGCCAGACTGGTTCTTGATGTTTTTCATATGTGTTAGAAGGCTGCTTCTGCTTTCTTACAGACTTAGAATGCGGGTATACTATTATAAACGGAGTTATTTTGAAGTTGCCTTCTTGCTTTGTGGGCATGCTTTTGAAAAGTCCTCTTTTCCAGACTTTTGCTCTTTGAAGACCTCCGATACTTAGTACACCAAAGGGTCTGTTTGGTATTTGTCTCCACTTAGAATCATGTTTAGGCTTCAGTACCTTCAGGAGCTTTGTAACTTTATACGTGTTGGTTGCAATGGCTCTTAGTCTTTAATTTCTCTTTTCTCATTTTTGTATGCAGGTATTGATCTATTGATATTGAACTATTCATAGTTCCAGATGAGTTAGTGACACTGGCCTGGATTGAATGGCCTCAATCACTGAGTACCTGTGGTCATAAGCAACCATATGACTAATGATTAGTCCAGGAGAGCTTGTAGGGTGTAACCATGCTCACCTTCTCGTGCAAGAAGTCACAAGACACTTTTCAACATCCTACAAGAGTTTTTAGGCCTTTAAGGTAAAATACCGGCCTACACAAACTAATACTGCTACTCAAAGAAGTAGTGGTTATGTAAATAGATAGATAGATTTGTAATAGTGAGTCTAGCTAGTGCTATATAAATAATATAGCACAGTTCCCTTCTCTTTTTAATGCCTATAAAAAAGGTATTTTTAAAGTTAATTTTTTCAAAATGGCAGATCAGCCATAAAATCACAAGAAGTATTTAAAGCATAAAATTCCCAAAGTAATATTGGTTTTGTAGCATCTTCAGTACCTGCAGCCGTATTCCTAGGCAGGACATGGTTTTGCTAGGATTTCCAGGCATATCCATGCTAAGTGTAGGCAACCTGACCATTAGGACAGCGTCTCCAAATTGGGAAATTTTGGGCTTTGATGCTATGTTGAGAAATTGTGTGTATCACCTTCCATCCTCTAAAGCTGAGAGCGTACCAGCCATTGCGTGGATGTCCCTGAACTTCTTGATCTCCTGCTGCCAAGAAAACCCTCTTGTGGTCCTGTATGTACTGGGGCAGTTTTTCCTCAAGTCTGTCTGGGCCATGGAGAATATCCAGGTGCTGACCTGCCTGAGGATAATAATCTCACACTTCGCACCCAGAATTCCAACCAACCATATCTTTCTTCACGTTTAGTTTTATTAAAAGCATTCATTAGGTTAAGTCCTTGCCATACCAGAGCACTCTACTGATTTAAGTCCCGTTTTTAAGGCTGGTGTCATTATTTTTTTTATTATTTTATTTTTTCATAAAGAGCCAGTTAGGATCAGAGCCCCATTGAGCCGGGCTGTGGAAAAAATGAGCAAAGGTTTACTTCTACCCTGAAGACATCACAGTCTAAATAGATGAGAGAGAATAGAAGAAATAGAACCAAACACATAGCTGCAAAAAGGGTAGTTTTTTGCAAGTGGTGTCTAAAATATATTTTCTTCATACCAATTTTTTTCTCTTCCAAGTGTCTTTTAGGATGTTTGATGGTTACTAGATGCCTGGATTTAGAGTGAAAAATAAAATTTCTATGTTTGAGGCCATATTATCATTATACTCATTTTAGTGACACGACTGCATCAGCATCTGAGACTGCAGGAACTTAACTGCTTTACTTGTTGGTATTACACCGAAGTTGATTTCGGTGAACCATAAAAAGTTTGGCCCTGAAGGTAAAATTACACTGTATGCATGTTCCTAACATACTGCTTTGGGGATAAACATGTCTTAAATCAACTCATCGCTCACAGCTAAATTCGTTCTCGAAATGCAGTTTCCCTGTAGATAGTAATGTTCAGTAAGACTGATTTTCTTTTAAAACCGTAAAGTTTTTTGAATATAATTCTATCAATAAACATATTTGAGCAGGGTAGCAAAGAATTCACATAATCCTAATAAAGATTTTGGGGTTTGCGAAAGGAAGGGAGGGGCGTACACCAAGATTTTTAATTAGTTTTCATCATTACCTCTAATTTGTTCAAATGTGTTCCAAACATTTGCGTATTGTGTTTGCTCACGTGTGCATAATGAAAACTTTTGGACTTCATTGAAACTTTATTTGGTAATTGTGCATTTGGAAAATTAAAATTGAAGTTTATGATACCCTGGCTCCTACTTGCTCAGTTCACGGTGTGTTGTTAAGATGCCATCACTTGAGAGCTTTGTTACTGCAACGTTTCTGTTGTGGCTTAATATGCTGTGGGTTCAGCTGGCTGTAATTGTGGCCTTGAGGGGTTGGACTAAAGAATACCAGCTGGGTTTGTACCCAGATGCTCTTGGATTAATATTTTGGGACTTAGATCTTGTCCTGTCTGGAATTTAAACATAGCTCCCCAAGCTTTAAAGGGAAGGCAAGCACCATTTGAGGCTCTTAATGAGCACTTTTTTCCCTCTTTAATTTGCCTTTTTTCCTTTTTTTTTCGCCCCCCTCCTTTTCTTTTTTTTTGACTCCTGTAGCTGGTGAAATCCAGGCACTTACTTCCGAACTGTTTTTCCAGCCCCATATGGACAAAGAGCTTTAGTTTGTTCCTTATCTTAATTCCCACATTAATAATTGTTAGAAAGTTCTCATATCTGCATCTCCATTTTTCTTAGAATATGTAAGGGTGAAAATAAATTTCCCTAGATATTAGGCAAGCCTTTGAAGTGTGAACAACTTTGTTATAGTTGATATGGCAAGTCTTTCGTTGCGACTAGGTTGATTTTTTTTTTTTGGTTGCTCTTTGAAATAATTCCTTTTGTTTCAGGTCCAAAATTTCAATTTTATTTCTACATAGAGACAAGAGACTTAAACTCCCCCATAGTGGGGAATCAGTCAGGGTTTTTCTTCTATTTAGAAACCTTTGACCCATCCCTCCCTTGTTCAGTGAATAGAAATGGCAAGGCATCTTGTGCTGAGGGTGACTAAAGATCTGCTCTCCGTGTAGCTCATGAAGTGAACCTGCAGGGGAGAGGGTTTCAGGAGTTCTGCTTATGGAAAAAATGCTTTTAAAGTATTTCTTTGCAAAAGAGAGCCTTTCTTGTACTCCTGAGTATATATTAATTGGTTATAATCCTAAGTTTTGAGGCACATAATTATTCACACAGCAGCACGTGATGGAATCACAGGTACAGTTACAAAGGCAAGCAGCTTTTTCTGAGGGGCAGAGAAGGCCTTTTTGTCTAATGCTTCAAGTTCTATAATTAGTGGTATAGTAAAGAATTCAGATAAGTGGCAAAACATACAAGTGCTTAGAAGTTCAACCAACTAGCCTTTAAGTTGTCTGCCTGGATATATCATTTCTTTTAAGTGGTTTAATGTCTGTTTGCATTTCTTTTTAACTTTTTGGAGTGTTTTTTTTTCTCTTTTTTCTTCCAGATCATTACTAAATATGTTTATGAACTGCTGGAAAAGGAATGCCACTTAAAGAAAGTAACTCTCCCAGTAAGTATAAATGTTATTTTCCCCAAAGATGTTGTTTGTTTGGATCTGTAAAAAGCAGAGCCTTCAATCCAATATTCAGATGAAGACACAGTGTGCCAGGGCTCTGTGCAGGGTGCTGTCTCAGGATGCTGCCTTGGCATGCAGCATGAGCCTGCACCTGGAGATGTGGTTCCACCTCACCTCTTGTGTTTGATTTCTGAAAGCTGAGCTGTCGTTGCCTTACCAGGTACCAGGATTTTCAAAATGTGGTAGTTTTGATAGAGGAACCATAAGCTTTTTGAAAACTATTTGTGAATATTTTGAGATCTCTGCAGCTGGATGTAGAGAACAAATGTGCCTTCACAGGAAGAGGAATAAACTCAAATTCCATTTCAGTGAACTACTCTAAGCCTATTTTTTAAAACACACATGTATGTAATAAAAGGTGTTGCTGTTGCTTAGTGAAAATACTTGATCAACCCTTGGAAGTGAGGAGGAGTTCCCCAAAGAACACGGATGAGAGTGTTTGTAAATACAAGCGATACCATGATTATGTTCAGGTATATTTTTATATTCTACAGTGGAGACTGTAGTGTGACAGCACCGTGTAGGTTTTCCATCGCTACCATAAAGGATTTTTACAGACCTTGAGAAGGTTTTACGTTACTGTTGTTCTCAGCCAGTCCTTCATATTCTGTCAAGAAGAACCCATTTGGGCTAAGGAAGGAAAATCTCCTTTGCTTTAGCAGTTCTGCAGTTCTGTAATGTTTCATAGTTCCCATTTCCATTCCCTCAGCATTGGTTAGGGAACATTTTGATAACATTTTGCCCAAACCACTGATGGTTTCCCAGCCAGGCTTTGCCAGTGTCTCCTGCTCAAGGCAGAAGAAGCCGTACTGGGACCTCCACAGAGCAGTTGGAGGGGGAGCAGCAGCTCTCCTCTGCCCTTCCAGCCTGCTAAACCGTGCGAGTTGTGCCAGTGCCCCAAGACTCGAGACCACTGGAGAAAGCATTGCCCCACTTCAGACTTCCCTGTGTAGACAGAGAAGATCATTGGGTTCATGGTGGCAATCTGCCTGGTACAGTGCTCGTCATGGTCTCTGTAATTTCTTTGCACAAGTAGTTCTCTTTGTTGGGGAAGTTTTGGTCCAAGGAGTACTATCGTGTTGCAGACAGGTAGTGTGCTGAAAGACTTCCTCAAGCCACATCACCCTCTCTCTGTGAAACCAGGAAGCTGTCATTTATAAACTTTGAAGTGCCTGAATTTTGAGGCTATGCAACTTTCTTTGAATGTCCTTTGAAAAAAGCAATAGGCATGTAAGTAATGCAATGCTGGGGCTGATCTGTTAGCTTCAAACAATGAGTGAAGTTTGAATAAGTATTACAGCACCTCCATCATCTCTGTCACACTCATGGGCACAGCTTTGAGGTTTGGGTGTCTGTCTTGGGAGAAGAATGGCCTTGTCTGACTCCCACTGTTGAATTAATCTGTGTTTAGTCTTATTTATAAATTATCTAGTAAGCACTGCACTACTGATGTAGTTTGTCAGTAGTACTTTTAAGCTGTTCTCAGATGTATTATTTCTAGCTGCTGCAAAGTGTCATCATTTCATGCATTTTAGAGCAAAGCAAGAACTCACTAAACATATGCAGCCGTTTAATTGTGAGCAGCGTGAAAAATCAGGCACAAGGTATGAGCACTGTTCTTTAGCAGTGGCTGTTATACATAGGAGGCCCTCACTACATTCAAAAATAGGTTATGAAGAGGACTACAAAAATGAGAAAAATGAAACAATGTGTGTGGAAGGTGAAAAATTAAATCTGTCTAAGGCTATGTTTAAATCACCACTGACAGACTCCCAAGTAACAATACAAAGAAATCTAGTTTAAACCAGTAAAGGAGGTTAATAGAAGTAATGAGACCACTTGCAGCAAGAGTAATTCCTGTGCAAGTGAGGAAAACAGAAAAGAGTATAAATCCTGGCAAGTTACATATGAAATCACAGTAAGACCACCCAAAACTGCTTTTGAGGAGCTTGTTACAGCTGTAAAGGCTAATAATAAGGAGAGCTGATGAGGCTGGTAGATGAGCTGCAAGCAGAAGGAATGCTCAGCTCAAATGAGAAAAACTAGCCTGGTTCTTTCCAATGTTATTTGTCCAGTTTCCATGCTTGAATATTATCAATTTTTTTTAAACAGGATATAAATCTGAGGAACTGTCTGAAATTTGATATGTCAGTAGAGGAGATCTTACAACAAATTGATATATCATACAATAATCAAATTCCAGGGTTTTTAAGCTGAGGGTACTATACGAAGTCAAATACGAAGCTGCAGAACAACCAACTAGTGTGTAACTTACTGCTGAAATCAGCTATTTTCATCAAAGGAGTGGAAAAAGAGTAAATGTGATAGTCTTTGAAAGGCCTCCAGGAGTGATTCATAGTGATTCCTGTGTACCAGGAGGAAATAGTGTATTGAAGGAAAAGTCAGTACGGGTTTCTTTTTAAAAAACCTACTAGAATTCATTGATGGAGTCAGAGATGACATGAAAAAGATCTTGTCAGTAAAAGAGTACCTGGATTTCCAACGAGCTGCGAACAAGCTTACCAAATGCTTTTTAAAAAGACACTGTCATGGCATAGGAGGAGGGAGTCCCCTTAGGAGTTAATAATTGGTTAAAAGAAAAAAAGGGTGTTCATATTTTACAGGTAAAATAAGCTGTTGCTGGTGCCGTATTAAGGCCTGCACTGACATAGTTAAGAATAAAAGGGAAAAAGGAATTAATAGAAGCTAACAAACTTTGCTAGTTTTTTTTCTAACATTATTCAGAATACTTAAATCTAAAGCTGATTGTGATGAGTTGGGGAATATTTTCATGACGCTGAATGATTGAACGATAAAATGACATGGGATTCAATTCTGGTAAATGTGAAATTATGGGGAAAATAACTCACTCTGTAAACACAATGGTGGCCTCTAAATGAGCTATTACAACTCAGGAAAAAGCTTGGAGTGATCGTGAATAGTTCTCTGAGAACATCAGTTAGTGCTCAATGGCACTGAAAAAACCCTCAAAGCAAATAGGATGTTAGGAATTATGAGGTGTTGAGAACAAAACAGAAAAACATTGTCATTCCACTCATTATGTGGGCCCCCATCTTGAACACTGCATGGAGTCTGGACACCATATCAAAAAGGATATGAAGAATTTAAAAAAAAAAAATACAGAGGAGGGTTACAAGGATGATCACAGGCATGAAATGCTTTTCAGACAAAGAAAGATTAGACAAAGATTCTTCAGCTTGGAAAATAGATGACTGAGGAAGGAATATGACAAATCCATAAAATCATGAAAGGTGTAGAGAAGATGAATAGGGAATGGTTTTTCACTTTTTTCATAATAGGGAAGCTAAGGGGCATCAAGTTTAAATTATCAGGCAGGAGATCTCTACTGAAAGAGTGGCAGTGCTATTTCAGGTACATCCCAATTATATTGTAGAACTCATTGCCACGGACTACTGTTGAGGAGAAAGGTATAAATGCATTCAGAAAAAACATTTGACAAACCTAAGGTGAAGATAGGTGCATTGAACTATTTACTGTACGTGCTTGTCCAGTTATAAACTCTGGCTCAGGAGGCCCCAAAGTTACTGGTTGCCAAAAGCAGAGAAGAATCACTCTATCCATAACCACTGTTCTCGTACCGTTCCCCTAAGCAATCTACCAGCAGTTAGAAACAGGACCCCAGGACCTTGATCTAACCAGGATGGCTCTTCTTATGAATATGACCTTATTATATGAACATTTTAGAGGTGAATACGCAAGCATATTTTTTCTGAACTTTGTCACAGGTGATCCGAAAGTTGGTGTATTTGCCTTCCTTTTTTTGTCAGCGGATAATGAAGTAGACAGTGTAATGAAAATATGAGAAGTTTTTCAAGACTGTGTTGAGGTGTACTTTTTTTTTTTCCCCAGCATGATTTTAGTAGCGTACAGAAATGCTATGCTTCAAAGCTTTAGGATGACAGCATTTCATGTCTCATCTTTCTTAATTTCAACCTCACGTGCCAAGTCCAACTTGCTGTCTTTATTTTGCTTTCTCAGGTGGCAGCTTCAGTTTTGAACACGACCATTTTTAAGTTTCTTTTCAGAAATGAAAATGAGAGCAGTGTGGAAATCAAGAATGCTCGCCCATTATGTTATTACGTCAGCATCTGTGACAAAACCTAAATCTGAACATCATTTCCTACACAGGGAGGCTGAGGTGGATATTGTGTTACTGTTACTGCGAAGTATTGTAGTTCTCTTAATGTTCAACATATGCTACTGGACTTGAAGATTTAAATGAAGAGACCCATATTCAGGGAGAAGCCGTTCAATTATTTCTTTTAAATTTCTCATTTTCTGCTCCATTGAAGGTTATATTATGAATATAAAGAAGACTGCAATTTTTTTTTTTATCCATATGAAGTCTTTGTATTTCTGTAGTTTTAATGGCATAATCAGTGATTGATCTTTGCTGTTCTTTGGCTGTTGAGGACAAATAGAGGGTGCTTCTGCATTAAATGCATCTTCAATGGCTTCTGGGAGGGCCTGAGATAGAAGTTTAAATAATTACTAACACGTTTTATTGACAGTGGCACTGAAACATCTCATTTGCAGAATCTTCTAGCCTATCAACGCTTTGCTCTTTCACTTCAATACCTAAAACTTCATGCAGTAGTTCTTTTGATCCACTAGACAGCCATGAACTATTTTTCTTAAAGAAACAATGGTCTCTTGTCTCCACTGCTTGTTCCTTTTGGTTTTGTAAAAACTCTGCCGATTTTAGGTGAGTTAAGTTAGTTAAGGAAATGACCAAATGATAAATAGCTGCTTGTAATATTTATCAGCAGTTTTCATTTTTTGTAGTTTTGAGTGAAAAATTATAAATTGGTATATTCAATCTTGTGAAGACTGTAACACAAGTGAGTTAGCAAGCTTTATCTAGAACCTGCCTTAATCTTGCAAAGCGAATGAGCAGTTTTCTGTCTCCAACAGCTGCTCGCAGTTCTCAGAATCTTCTTGAGTCCTTCCAATTTCAGTTCCATTTATTTGCCACGTTCTTTCCTCCAGTCACAAGTTACACTTGTTTCATAGAATCATAGAATCATTAAGGTTGGAAGAGACCTCAAGGACCATCTAGTCCAACTGTCCCCCCTCCACCTATTACCCACTAAACCATGTCATTAAGTACCAGATCCAACCTTTCTTCAAACACACCCAGGGACAGTGATGGTTTCGTTTGTTTCTAGGCTCCAGGCTCATAATTTTTATTCTGTCTCTTGACTGGAATAACACAAATATTAGTGGGAGGGGTTCCCTTTAAAAATTCAATGTTCGATCATGAATTTAAAAACTTCCAAAGTACAAAATAAAAAAACCCCTAGAGCCTTGCCAGGTCTCGTGCATCTTGGGCTGGTGATGGCTAAGACCTGAAAATTGAGGCATAATGCCAATGTGGTGGCATGAATGTCAGTGAGAGCAGATTTCAATTATAGTTTGATCTGGCCATATATATCGACAGCAACTGCAAAATGCTAACTAGCGTGCTGCTGGAGTATGGTACAGACTACAGAGTAGTAGTGTGTACAGAGTAGTATGTACTACATATAGTATTTATAGTGAGTGCATAACTCAGAGTTCACCGTAACTGCATACATTCATAAACCTTAAGGTATAGATGTGCATTGGGAAAAAAATACATCTGAGAAAAGGAAAATTAAACTTTAAACAGTACCTTTAAACAGCAATTTATCAGCAGAATTTAGACTGATTTGACATTTCTAGCTACAGAATACTGCAAGATTGTTATTGCATGTGAATAACAATGTTCAATCAAATTGTTAAATTAAACCAATTGAAGTTCAGTATTTTACTGAATTTAGTCAATTGGTGTTTAAGTAGATAATCAGAAACAAGTGTTTGTGAGTTGGTCCAGAAGAGAAAGTGGCTAATAAACAGACATTATTTTATGCATGTTCAATGTGTCTAGCACTAAATGGTATTTTACGTTGCTTTGTCAATAAAGTAAGGTTGTGACCTTTATGCACATTCTTCAGTGAAAGCTTGATCTAATGAATTACTACCTACTGTTTGAAGATAAATTAGCTTGAAAAAAAGTTTCCAAATGTGGTTAATATGAGGAAGATAATGAAGAATTATTTTTTTATGATGTTGTGATATTTTAAACTTTTAAAAACTATCGTATTTGCAGAAATGTGAACTAGTGCATATGATTAGTAAATGCTGGTATTTCCTAAATACTGAACAAAAGTTTAGTTCATAAATACTAAAACATATAGCTAAGTTATATCTTTGTCTGAAATGCAAATTCACAATGTTTTTTCTTAATTACAGTATTGTAAGTATTCAGTTTATGTGCAAAAGTCAATTAGATCTTGCCAAGTACTGTCCAAGATTTAGTGTTATCTGACTTTTTACCTAAACTTTGTAAAATTTGAAGATATCCATAGTGCTCCTTCAGAAGCAGCATTGTGATCTGTCTGTAGCTCTGATATGGTCCCTGTTGTACTTACATATGCTAAACGCTTTTCAACAGAGTGTGTTTCCTGGTTTCTCACAAAATGTGTGAGAAATTGTGTACATTTTCAGGTGTAGAAACTGAACCAAGCGTAGACCTGTTTTATAGAAATTCTGTTTTCATTGAACAAAAAGTGCTGGTTTACTCTCTGGAGTAGGGACAAAACTCGGAATTAGATTATGGTTTACTGATTATCAAAACTGGTTGTTGGTCTGTTCCTACAGAAAAGTAGTTAAGCATTGACCCAAGTGCAGGACTCTTAATGAAGCCATTATTTAGATCCAAATTGGATTTCTATATCTTATTAGGCCTCCACTATTAAATGCGTAACAGACAAATTTACAATACTGCTTTATATGTGGCTTATTGGGTATTTATGTTGAGGTGGCTGAAGTGGAACTCTCCAGGATGTTTTTCATACTATGAAATACTCTTATTGTTGCTTCAGGCATATCACAGGTGACAAATTACTTGATTAATTATTTTTTTTTGCCCCCACAGGTTGTTTTTTTATGGACTTTCTTTTTTGTCAGTAATCTTCTGTAAACAACTGATGATTCAAAGCTTTAACATATTTTACCCCCTTTTTTAATTTAAATCTCCCCTGGATTGCTGTTCTAAACTGTGGTATATTTTTATGTTTTGAAGTTACATTGCACAGATATTAGCTTTTGGTTTATTTTTACTTAGTACTGGGCACACACTAGTGCTTATAACGTGCATAGAAATAGCCGTTAAATGGTGAAAGTTTTTATAATCAATTCGGTGGCTAATTTTGTAACTACAGATGTTCTTTTAAAAAATTTTATTGATGCGTAAAAGTGTGTGTTGTCTGTAATTGCAGGTTGATGCGACTGAGAGCGAACCAAAGAGCTTTATCTTTATGAGCGAAGATGCATTAACAAATCCTGACAAGCTGTTGGTCCTCATTCATGGTAATGGCGTTGTCAGGGCAGGTCAGTGGGCTAGGAGACTTATAATTAACGAAGATCTGGACAGTGGCACGCAGATACCATACATAAAGAGAGCTGCTGAGGTAAGTGGAAGTGCATAAACATATGGTTTTGTGTGCGTATGCGTGTCTGTGTATGTGCCTGTGTGTGAAGAGCTGTAAAGCTGTGATGTTTTAATTTGTTAAACAGCATTCGGTATTTCTCTGTATGATCATTTTATTTATGATGGGAATGCTTTCTTGTTTTTTTTCTTAGAACTTTTTTCTAATGGAACAAGTTTCTCTCTTAGAGTAAAAAAAATTCAGTTGTATGTCATGTTGTTGCGGCAGCACTGCCACGTAGTTTAATATGGCAGCTAACGTGACAAGAGCCCTTAGCAGGCGATGAGATGCAATAGAAGGCACTACAGAAATTTGTTATTATTTGAAGTGTTTTCTCTTACATTTCATTAAATTTGTACGTATTCTCACTCAACGTCTGTTGCAATCTCATGATAACATGAGCTTTCATGATAACAGCAGGCTCTTTTGCTAGGCTTGTACTGAATTTATTAGAGGCACAGTCTTTTTCAGTTTTGCGCTGAATACTGATTCATTCTGATTCACCTATCAATACTTGACAGTAAAAATCATTTGCATTTTATGGACACTATTTTGTTTCATTTACATCTGTGTGAGAGACAATGCATGATTCGTGTAATGATTTTAACACTGGATCTATGGTAGGTGTAATTCATTTCTTGCATCCTACTACCTACATGAAGCTTCCTGTAGTAAACACTAGAAAAGCCTATTTATGAGTCACTATTTCTGTTGGATTTACCACTCTAAATATCAGTGTTGCCACTGTGATTGTACACATTTTGCTAAATGTCTTTTAAGCAGCTAGATTTAAAGTATTCAGTACAGAAAATGGTTCTCATCAAACATGTTTTCCTTTTTTTTTTTCTTTAATAAAGCAAAGAAACAAAACATATGAAAAGATTGAGCCATGAAGTTATTTTTGTTTTGTATAATCTACTAACAAAGCACCAGACTATACGATGTGTGAAAAAGAAACTTAGGATTGTGAAAGTGATGCTTGCCTTCTTTTAACATAAAGTTTTTGTTCGTTTTAAATCAAGACTCAGTGGCAGAACAAAAAATACTTTAGGATTACGGAATGTAATATAGGTATATGATAGGTCCAATGTAGGAGGTTAATTTCTAGACTGCAAGTTCCAAAACGTTTCCCAAGAACCCCAAAGAGCTGCAGCTACTTAAATTTTCGTAGCAATGCTTACATACCTGCATTTTCGTCCTTACTAGAGATGCTGCTGTCTTGGCTAACACGAGACGCTGAGCATTTCAAACTAGGATACTGTCAGTAAATTAACAGATAATGTTGAGAGTAGAAAGTTATAGTTCCTTTTCCTGTTTTGTTATTTTTATTTTATGCAATGATTGTGCCAGTGTGACAGAAGTCAGATCTCTGTTCCCTAAATGGTTATTATCCTCAAAAACAGATTATATATTTCTGCGTTTTGAATGCTTCTTTAAAAAACACAGGGAAAAAAACCAGAGTTTAGTGCCGTCCCTGATTCTAAAAAATGTAATCATTCGTTCATATTGGAACATCAGACTTTGTGCTCTTATCTTTTGACTTACTTCTTTCTTAGCATGGTTTTTAAATTCATAGATCTCTTTAGTTGAGTAATTCCAGCTAGTGTAAAAGCCACTCTCAGTTTCTGTGCATCTTAAAGTTCTGGTAAATGAACTGCATGTTTAGGACACATACTATTTGCGATTTTTTTTTTAAACGCAAAATGAAAATTAGATTATATTCAATTGTATTATATTAAATGTACTGCTGGTTTTTGTATCCTGTAATCACTGTAGTGGGAACTGGGTGTATATCTGGTTAGATAAGGCAATACTTTCTGGAAGTTGAACCCAACTGAAGGTATTTGAAACAGTTACGTTGTGATGAAAAAGAGAATACAGATGTCTACGTCTGTAGACACCCAGAGAGGTGGTTGAATCACCGTCCCTGAAGACATTCAAAAAACATGTAGACATGGCTCTCCAGGACATGATCTAGTAGGCATGGTGGTGTTAGGTTGACAGTTGGACTTGATGATCTCAGAGGTCCTTTCCAACCTTAGGGATTCTATGATGCCATATCATGTCTACTTCATGTACAGATCATATAAATTACTCTTCCAAATACAGGAAATGATGGTAGAGTGAGTATAAGGACTCCAGTTTTATTTAAAAATAATAATAAAAATTGCATCCTCTTCTGTTTTTTCCTGTGTTCAGTTCTGCAGTTGATTTAGGCACTTCTGTCTCTTACGGTATGAAAATAACTGCCCTAGGCGGTAAATGGCCTGAATGGAAATTGTGGCAGTGTTGCCAGATTGAATTATTGAGGAATTATTTTTCCTGATCTTCCACTGTTTCTTCTGAGAAGAGGTCTCATCCTTGAGACCTTATCGAAGCATAAGAGTACCATGCTGATGACAGGAGAACGTGGATTTATTTTTATTTTTTTTTAAATAAACTATGGGATTTGAAAGTTCCACTGATCTGGTGTGAGTGTGAAACATATGCAAGTAGCTTAAAACATTTGCTGGAGGTGAAAACTAGATTTTCACTTTAAAAAAAATTAAAATAAAAATTGCAAAAGTAGTGCTTAAATGTCTTTTGTGCAGAAACTAGTCCAGAAATAATCACCTCTGCTTTCCTTAAAACCAAACTAAACAGACAAACAAACAAAAAAAACCCCTCTAGGTAGGTCAAAACCATATCTTTTTATCTACTGCTTTTCTCTGTGGAGTGATGAGATTACCACAAGCAAGTTTCAGTTCATTTCTGGAAAAACTGAAAACAGGGAAGCAAAAGCTGAAGTTATCAGTGAGCAGTGGATTGAGCAGGGTGAACTGGTACTGCTCTCCTAAGCAGGAAGTTAAGGAAAGAAAAGAGACTATTTCTCCCTGGTACAACACTTTCAAGGGTAAAAAAAAGAAAAATTTTTCTCTTAAAGCTTGTATGGAATAAGGAAGCGATATAAAGGCTTAAAATTTATCACACTTCTAGTGGCTTGGGGCTGATACATACTGGAAAGAAAAGATCCAAGGAGAACTGTCCTGGTGGAATTCAGGTAGCTAGAGATGTGTTTTTTCTTTTCATCTGCGTGGTTCCTGTAGGTAATAGTTCTATCTTCTATATCAAATTATGTTGTGTAGGTTCAATCTTTTGTGTAATAGGTGTTGGGAGTAGTTTACAAGGTTTTATGTGAGGTGGTAAGATTAATACATTAATTCAGAAATGCAAGCTTGATCACGTAAAAGAGATTTTGAAATGTGAAAGAAGAGAACAAACAAGTGACAAGGTAGAGAACAGATTGTAGGAGAAGGAGAAGGGAGAAAAGTGTATAGAATGTGAGAGACGGATATGTGTAAATACGTTAAAAGATGGTAGGAGAAGATCTATTTTAGAAAAACAAGTATAAAAAAGACAAATGTGATAATATAAATCAGTAAAGCTGTAAGAAAGGCTTAATTAAAATTATAATACATGCTATAAAGATATTTAAAACAAAAAGATGGCAATTTCCTATAAATACGTTCTGAAATAAGGTGCATAGGTTTGTTGTTTTGTTAAAACGGAACTTTTCTGCTGAAACTTTCTACAGTGGGAGCTACTGATTTTTGACAGAAGCAGTCATCTGACATGTGATGAGAGAGTTCAGGTCCCTCCTCTGGGAGTGAGAGACTATTCCACTTTTAATAGTAATACCACACTGAAAGTATTCAGGATTTGGTTTTGCTTGCTGTTTTTTAAATAAATACCTACATGTGAATTATATAAATAAATGACTTTATGTAAATAAATGTATATTAGAAGAGGACTTTTAATCTCCCTCTTCTATGCAAATGTCTCATGCACTGTAGAGTCAGGCTTGTCTCGGATGAGTTGTTCTTTAGTCATATGTACAATGACTGAAGCAGCACCAGGAGGAGATAGTTAGAGACAGAGGTAAAGTCTTTAATTCAGTGATAAGGGCATTTACATGGGTGTCAAGAATTAAGGATTTACATTCGTGGTTTCATTTAGGTAGTTCCTGAAGTCCCATGTTCCTTGTAAGGACCTCAGTCACCAGACTCTTGAGGAGGCTAGCAGAGGATGTTTCTCTGGTTTGTTGTTGAGTGGCAGCAGCATGGATGGTCATCTAAAGATTCAGTGGGGAGGTGTGCTAGTGATGTAGGAGAACATGCCAGAAGGGGTGCAAATGTTGGCTACTGCTCCGTGCAGTGACGTTCCTTCTGTAGTGTTCGGAAAAGCGGTCTGTGCTTTAGTCTGCTGAGGGTTAGGCAAGGAGAAGCCGAAGTTGATCTACTTACAGAGGAAGTTTGTTCCTCCAGGAAATGGGAGCTCAGTTTACCTAAGTTTGGTCGTTTCGTATCATTCATCTAGGGATTAAAGAGGACATCATCTTGCTACCGGTATACAAAGAAACTGTTGGACACTTTCCATGTCCTTACAAATTCAGTACATTTGTTACCTAAGATAGCTGTGGTCCCAAGGATGCTAATAAAATTCAACTAGAGCAACTGTCCGTTATTTGATATCTAAAAAAATAAATTAAAAAAAAAACAACCAAGAATTGTTGCCTGGTTTCTAATTCAGCACACTAGAAGATAGCATAGATATTTTTATTATTACTTAAAGCAGAATTGATACTTGACATAGTAATAGAACCAGAATAGAACCTGGATGAGCTATTCAGAAAAAAATGCAACACCCAAAAATCTGACTTCTCATGAGCAAACAACAAAAGTTTTGCATGAGATGGGCATCAACTGCCAAAATTGTTCTTTAATGGCTGATAAAACAGCTTCAGTATCCTCTTGTGTTTGCCCTGCTCTTCTTACTGTGTTTTCCTAATAGTTTCTGTTTTTAAGAATGTTTCTGGATAGAGTATTGGATTTATTCACTCGTATTAATATAACTCACTTGTATAAAATCATCAGGTTCGTAATATTTACTGAGAATCACAGAGGCTGCTTACTTTCTTCAGCAAGCAATAAGATGTCATTACTTTTATAACTCAGTTGAACGGAACAACAAAATCATTCAGTATAACAGCTGTAAATTTACCTGCCATAACTTTTATGTGATCTAGTAACTTTACTGGTTAGTGACTGGTACTGTGACACAGTTTGGTCTTTCTCTTTTGTAAAAATCAGCCACTTTCAGAAGTGGATAGTTACACAATGTCGTCAAGAAATTATACTTTTTTTAACTACACTAACAATTCTTGCTGAAAAACTGTTATATCTCACTTTCAAGCATAGAATGTCTAGTTCAACACTGTACTCTTCATTCTGGTGGTCATATTTTAGGAACTTAAGATTTAAAATTTTGTCTTACAGTGCTTAGCATGATTTCAATAAGAGAGGCAAGTGACACTTTCTGGAAAAAAACGGAGCTGATATTTCACTGCAATTACAGTTCTGCAGAATACTAATATTTATATGCCTTTTATGTCTCAAGTATGTTGTTGCAGAAATATATTAAAATACTTCATTTATTTATTGTCAGTCAGTTACAGTGCCAGAGTAATCGTAATAGTATTTGGACATTCTAATATTTTACGTCAAGTAAAATGTGGCTAAAGTGGACAATAATTTTCTATATTGTTTTCTTTCAAGTATTAATTTTATGACTCTGGTGTATGTATTTGATTTTATTCATTGTGTTGGACCACAGAAATAACATGTCCTGTAAAGTATTTCTTAGAGAAAACTTGTATTTACAACCCCTACTTTTGTGGGGATAATATTAAGAAAACTTCAGCTATGTAGCTGGTTGGATAATGTTTTGAGGTCTTTCTAAAAACCTAAACACAAATTACAATGTACTACTAAATAATTGGTCACATATAATTAGCATATAAATACACCACACTCTGTGTATGTGTGTATGAAAATTTAAAGAGCAATGTACTTAATTTCTTCTAAAACATTTTATGAGGAAGTGATAATCTCTCAAATACTGATTTGAAATACTGATCACCAAGCAGATGGAAGGCAAGGTTGCATAATGAGTTGAAAGCAATACTAGTTGATCACAAAATACATAATAATACCTAATAAGCTGTATAGGAGTTAATAAATATTGAGTCAGAAATTCAAGAAAAGGTTAAAAGCTTAGACTAATACTGAACTGACAGGGTATGTAAGCCCACACCAGCCCCCATGCCAGCAAAGGAAAACAGTGAGATGACAGCTCTACTGTTTGGAGAGAGGTTGCTAACGACAGCTTATTCCTTTATGATTTCAACTCTTGACAGAAGACAGGTCTGCTTGTTGCATCATGGCAGATGTATCATTACCTTCTGGCCCTGTCATGACTGAACTGGGAAAAAACCCACTTGCAGTTCTGAAAATCCAATTACCCTTTGGAATTTAGCGCATCCTTGCCAAGATGTGCATTACCGTTGTTGTTTTAATTGTGTGTAACACAAGAGTTTTCTGTGTTACGTTAATTTGGTAAGGTAGAGGTAATATCAGATTGCTGTTTTCCTTTATCCTGCTGGCTGTCGTTTTTTACACCCCTGTAGCACCTCGTGTTAGTTTACTCTTATTTTGTCAGTGACTTAAGAAAATCACTGTTCAAGATACTTGGATAAATGTTGCTTGAAAATATTTTTCCCCCAAAAACCATTTGAGCATTCTTTTCACTGGCTAACTGTGAGGTTAAGAACATTGAGTATACTGAATATTTAAAATAATCAGGATCATTTTAGAAACAATGTTTAGTATGAGTATAAATGGCCTTTTTCTCATATGCATATTAGGATTCTTCCTTCCCACCCCCCACCCCCCTTTCAACTTGTTGGATACCTAACAGTGACTCTGGAGACTCAGAAAAGAGTAAGAGGGGGTGTGGATTTTTGAAAGTATGTCAAAAGCCTTGGGGTTTGGGTATGATCGGAATTTCAATAGAGGTTGAGATGAGTTTAAATGCATAGAAGGCGAACATAAAAATCTTGTTTAATTTCTGTCATGTTGTTCTTTTTTTAGTCACTCTGATGTCTTTTTCAAATCTGCTTTTCTCTCAAGCTTTGTGGTACTATATCCAAGATCTGGGTATTTTTTTTTTCCCCCCTCTTTGTATTTCGTTTTAACTGCTGATCCCTTTTCTGTGGTGCTTCTGCCTTTAATATCAGCTGAAGCGGTCTGAATTGCTGAATCAAAGCCGTTTTGGGAGAGAGACAGTGTTTAAGATTGTGCAGGGTGAGATTCTCTGGGTAGAAGGTAACACTTCCTGCAGTTATAATCAATGCACTTGACACTTTCAAAGGCAGGAGAAGCCATGACTTGCTCAGGGGTTAAACTTTTTAAATAACTTCCCTTGGGAAAAACGCCATCAATAAAATGGAATAATTAGTTGAAGATTCTTGAGTAGCCTAGGTTTGAAAAGAAAAGATTAGAGATAGGTCAGGTTTGCACTTCTATTGTATTTTCCTTCCCTTTTGTTTTTTAAACTATGAGCTTTTATTTAAACGTGTGCAGTATTACAAAATCAGTCTGCTCCAAAAATAATGTTATCTACTTAAGCCAGTACGTTAATTTTGTAGCGTGTTACTGTCTGTGCAGTCTGGTAATTGTAAGAATGGAGATTAAATTCTACATAAAAATATAACTTCAGATTTGCTAGCTTTCTCTTTTCCTGCCCACACACCTATTCAGCAGATAGTCATTTTATTGAACAGAAAACATTTTCAACTTTGAACCTTACTAAATAAGCTGAGAACATGTACTATGCATTAACTAATTTTTTTAATCGGATCTAAACAGTATTAAATGAACATCCGGTGCATAGAGTCATTGATTTCTATGGAGATGAACAGTTTTACTATGAAATTAAATTCATCTCACTTTCCATTAATTGTGCTTCACAATTTCAGGTTTTATGGGAAATGTATTGGTTTTCTGACTCTTTTTTTGTATTGTGATTTTTGTTAGAGCAGTTATTTTTAACTACAGAACCTGACTAAGCATGGTACGTCCAACACACAGTGCAGTACATGTGTACCATACAAAATATTGATCAATAATGCATGAATGGCTTTGGAATAGAAGATTGTTACCCTTCAGTAATCAGTTATTTATCTGCACCTTGTGTTTTTCTTAAAGTAAAATCACTGACAGCACACTGGACGGTAACTCAACAAGACTTTACCAAAAACGTAATCAACGTTTTTCATTGTATGAAAATGCCATTTTTCAGTATGGCATCATATTTTCTAGTGGGTTGTATCAAAATGAGGTCTTTGCCTACTACATAGATGAATTTATTTAGATGGAAATATTTTGCATGTAGAGCTTTAACAAAACTTTTAGCAAGGAAGTATTGACTAGTCTCAATTCAACAAATTCCTGCTATTCACTAGATGATCCTTGAGGTCACTTCCAACCTTAATGATTCTATTCTATTCTATTCTATTCTATTCTATTCTATTCTATTCTATTCTATTCTATTCTATTCTATTCTATTCTATTCCTGTGCAGAGGTGTTCTGAGGATCTGCCTGTGGGAAGTTGGCTGTACAATTGGGACCTTTTTTTACTTGTTCAGAAATTGCAGTGAGGTCTTTCTCTTGTGGTATGGATCTTCAATATATTTATTTTAAATTGGTGATATGCGCAGCATTTGTAAGAGAAATGGGTAAATATATACTAGTATGACTGTTCCTGGAAATGCGGTCATTATTTGTGACTTGGATTTTATGCTGTACAGGCCACTTTGTAAGAATTCTATTCAGAAGAAAATAAAGTTCTAATCCAGTATTGTTTCAATTCAGAGAATTCGGGTTTGTGGAAGTGTCACAGCGTTGTCGTTATTTATATCTGGGAGCAGTGCGTAGGTGTCACTTTTTGTTCCAGCAGCTTTGCTGTAGAGCAGTTCTATCTCACATCTCAGGGTGGGCGGTCCAGTAAAGTTGTGGTAGGGTAGCACCTCAGCTGAGGCAATGCACCAGTGCCTTCACAGGAACTTTGGGGGGGGTTGTGTGTGTGTGATTAACTATAGTTACAAGTATGTTTATCTGATCATGGAACGAAGGTTTTAAAAGAACTTTTATAGGTTATTTGGCAACTTTTTTGTTGGCGTGATCTTGTCAATAATCGTGTTGATACGGACTTCTGAGAGTGACGGCATGCTCAGTAGTACAGATATGCACACAGGCTTTTTTTAATTCCTCGTGAACAGTAGTTTCAACACGGATAATCCTAACTTATTAAAATTGCTTTCATATAGGATGGAGTGAACTGTTAATTGTTCATTAGTTGACATATTAATCTTAAGTCATTAGCTTCATTTTGTTTTATGAAAAAAGATCAGCCAACACCTTTGTTCTATTCAGTTAGGAGCGTATTAATTCAGGAGTGATAAAATATGCATGCATGTTTTTGGTATCCTTTGAAGAAGTTAACTCACTAACGTTTAAAAATATTTAATGTCTATTTAAAAATACTAAAATTGTCTTTTGTCTTATTTATTAGACGTACAGGCGCTTAAACTATCACCTAACTAATCTTAATGCATTACAACTTGTAAAATGTATTCTTTATAGTACATATCTTAGAAAGAGTATGACATGTGTGTCAGTATAGGTATGATATATGTATGTATTTAATATTACACTAAATTGCCAATACCCTGTTGATTTTTCAAATGAATCATTACTTAAAAGACTTACCAATTCAATGGGGAGATGAACACTTCCTTATTCATACCGTGAAATGCATATTTGAATAAAATTATCTTTTGCTTACTGTGCAGTGAGCTGGAAAATATTAACTTTAATGCATAGGAATTCAAATAAAAATTTGATACGCTTCATCCTGAAGTAGTTTAATACTGTTCTAATAATGCACATTGCTGCTTCAGGTAATAAGGAAATAGATAGGGTGAAGACTTTGTCATGCAAATTTACTCAGGATTGTAATCTTTTGAAAATACACAGATCTTTTGAACGATATATGTCACTTTTGATCAGAAACTTTAAAAAGTTTAATAATTCTACTAGAACAAACTAAAACTGTGGGTAATTGTCTTTTTTTCCCTGAAATTAACAAATTAGAACATCAAAAAATCTCAGAGTGAGGTATGTAGTAGGTCATTTGCTGCTGCAGGCATTTTCTCTCCCTTCAGGATGTGCTTGTTTAGTTTCTCTCACTTTGTGCCTGTGGCACTGTATGGTGAAATTCAGACATGTTCTTCCCCTCCAAGGAATCTCTAGGGTGGCAGATAACTTATACAAAATTAATAAATGGTGTTGCTTCTTTTACTATCACCTATCCCAAGCAATTCGCTTTGTGTTCCCTTTGGAGCAGAGTTGAGTTGCATAGGATAGGTTTATTAAAAAAATATAAAAATGCTTCTACATAGAATTAAACAGTGAGTGTACACATAATAAGGTGAAATATGTTATTAGGAAAACGGAATTATTCCATTTTCAGTGATTTCTTTGGAGAGAAGAAAAAAACAAAACCGGAACAGTGAAGATCCCTTATATGCTTATTAACTTTTTTTTAACCTTAGAAAACATTTGGGATTTTTTAAACGTGTTGCAGCATAGGTGATTTTTATATTTTTTAATTCTGGGGTTATGAATTGAGTTTCCTCTCAGAAACATTTAAACACTAACCCTGTTCTGAGGCTACTGAGTTGAGTGATTATTTTTGGGTAAGTCCAGGTGTACCATCTTGCTTATTCACAACCATTTGTTGTACCATATTGCAGTGCTAATCCTCTTAGGAACGGGAGGGATTGGCACAGATCGCTTAACCTGTTACGTCGTGTGCTACATGCAGCCTCTATCTCTATTATGCCAAAGGCAGTGAGACTTCAGATTGCTTTGGAGGGTAGAGCAGATAATGAAGCTTGGGTGTAAATAATTGCTGATACATGAGGGAAAACAACTTAATCTTAATTTCTTTTCTTTTTCCTTTTTTTTTTTTTTTTGGTAGTGATTAATTTTAATTGCTCTCTAAGCTGTGAAAGACAGTTATACTTAATAGTGCTCTGCTATTACACTGTCACTTGCTTCTGATGAATAAGAATCCTTTAAAATATTATGGTATTAAATATTATCATTTATTTTAATGTTTGTTTCCAAGGAGTTAATCTTTCCCATTTTAAGTTTCCTTAAGAGCATATATACATAGTGAATAAGTAAATATTCTTTTGACTCTAGAAATTATTTGAAGAATAAGGGTAGAAAACATTCATGGTGCTTGAGTGCACAGGTGATTGAGTTTGTGCTGACCCCCGGTAACTGAGCCTGTGTTTTGAATCCCAACTCTTCCCCCAGCGTTGGGAGTAGTATGATTGAGTCTTCTGGAATGAGTTCCTGCATGCTGATAACAGGAGGCTTTTCCATGAGATACAGAAGCTACTCATGTGGAATATGCACCTTCCACATCACGCATGGTTGAGATCACATACAGGATTTTCAAGACTTGACAGCCCTGGTTCGTGAACGGTGATATTTATACTGAATTCAGGACTGTCTGAGTGCTGATGTTCAACCGATACCAGCTGATGACAAAAATAAGTGATTCTGTCATTTTAATGACACAGTGTTGTTATTGTCAAACAAATACTAACAACTGATTAAAATATAATTTATTAATAAATTATCATTTATTAATTAATACCTCATGTTGAACCCAATGTTTACGGGCTTTAGTTATGTAAGCAGTGTCAAAAGAGTGTCATTAATTTGGTCTTTTTAAATGATGTTCACCTTCTTCCTGTTTTATTCATTGTATATGTATTCACCGTGTTAGACTAGTATTTGTCTTTTTGCCGTATTTTGAAACAGATCCTTTCTTAAAATACCAACATTCAGCTGGTTTTGATTCAGACTAATTCCTCCCCCCTCCCAGTCATATACTTTATGTTCTCTGCCTGTGGTGAGGTTTTCTGTACACCTTATTTACTTTTCTAAATGTAGTTTCGTGCAGATACGAAGACATGAGAGCAGAAGAAGTTTTAAATAAAAGCTATGTGTGAGCATCTGACTGAACTGTTTGAATGCCTCCCTCCTCAGATAAAAAGCAATGCATTAATGTTTTTCTCCTGGAAATTAAGGTCTCGCTTCTAGCCTTACTTGTATCCAGTTTTGGGGGCGAGATTACATAGGATTTGATGAAAGCTCCAGTATAAAATAATCTTTAAGCACCAAAGACAATCAAGATAAGTATTTGCTACTTTGACTTGTTACCAATTCCACGTAATGAATATTTTGAAAACATTATTCATGTCTCTCTCAAGTCCTTGTATTCCTCTCAAAGAGGTTAACTGAGAACTTGCCCAACTGTAGGTTTTTTAACCTTGTTTCTACTTCCTCCTGATAGTAGTTTTGTGGTCTGATCATTGTACATTTGCAACAAGACAAATACTTATTTTTCAGCCCATTTTTTTCCTTCTAGTTTACATTTTTCAAATTAAAAGTACTGCTTTCTGAAGTGCGTCTGTGGGTATGTATGCAAGGATATACACGTGCATGTAGAGAAGGATAGGTAACACCTTAATTGTCTAATTGGTTGTAACTTTCCGATTTTATAAATGTTAATTTAAGATGTGTGGCATTCAGGGAAAATGGTTGTGATTTTCTTACGTCTTTTGGGTTTGGAAGCTGCACCTGACCTTTCCTTTTTGGAAATGCTGATTATATTTTACAGTGCTGAAAAAAATACTGTTTCAGGTTACTGTTTTCTTTGAACCCAGTAATTTAGGATATATTAAAAAGGAGTTGGGCTGACTATTCCTCACAGGTAATAGTATTTTAAATTTCTTACAGGTTGACTTGCATTGTGATTTAATTTATTATACCTGTTGTGGGTTTTTTGTTCATTTTTTCTACCTCTGGACATCCGTGTTGAACATTATTTAAGTAAGGAACTCAATTAGGAATAGGTAATAATTCTGCAAAAACGCTAGCTTCATAAGGATGACAGTTGACATAGTCTTATAAAAACTATTTAGAACCTGGAGAAATATCTTTACTTCACCATGTGCTCAGTTAAATGAAATCTGTCTTCTGCTCCTATATAACAGAGTACTGGATCAGTGTCAAAAATATGAGGTATTTACTGTGGTGACATTCAGCATCTATATTTGTTGAGATACTACGCCTAAGTCTGGGCGTTTTTAATGCAGTATGTCCACATAAAAAAATCAAAATTTAAAGAGAAGACAACAATTGCGGATTTTACAAGTGTCTTGGCTTTCTTTTAAGAAAGATATTCTGAGATATGGTCACAAGACATTTGCACTAATAGTGAAGTTTAAGCCTACTCCCTTTTGATTTTTTTTGTGAGGTTGGTGTTGAGCCACAGCTGTAAATGCTGCTTTTGGCAGTAGACCTATTTTTGATCCTATTTTAAACGAACTTTGTGCTTGTAAAAGGTGTGAAGAGCATCAGCCCCAGGGAGCGGGTCCTTGCAAATGGGTGCACGCAGATGGGTGGTGAGAGCTCCAGCATCTCCCAGCCTTGTTCTGCAGGGCAGCCCCTCCAGAGGTAAGGGGGAACTTGGCATCCATCACTTCCAGTCCTTCTCCCCTGCAGTGAGGCTGCTCGCAAGGGTGAGGTGAGGTTTGTTGTTGGGTGGATGATCCTTTAGAAACTGCACTAAAGCAGCTTTACACAAGCTTTGCACGGTCATCCTTCCCCTGCATAAGGTCAGTCCAGAGTAAGTTTGAGTGAATGATTTGGGCCGGGCTTGTAAGCTTTTGCTTGTCAAGGCGAGGTAAAATCATTACAAGGCAGTCTGCTCTGTCCTGGTATCTCTCTAGCCCCTGGCATTATAGCACTCCAGACCTCCTCCACGCTATCCTTCTGGAAGGGGTTTCTTTACCCTTTTTCAAACCAAACAACATCAATTCCTCACCTTTCTATTCCACTTTCTCCTTCTGGAGTAACGCAAGTCTGAAGTTCATGAAGGTGGTATTTAAATCCAGTCCAGCAACAGATTTAATGGGAGATCTTTCTTACTGCTCTTAACTTCTGTGCTGGGAAGAGAAGGCTTCAAGCCTTCTAGGAAGGAATAAAAAAGGAGGCTCCAGTAGGTTGTCTGTAAAAAATTTTAACATGTAGAAAAGATGTTTAGGTGGTGGGGTGGTTTGGGGTTGGTTTTTTTAATGTTTTGGAGCAAACTTGTTGGTTTTGTTTCCCCTGTGATGATGTCTTATGGTAATGACAATCCCGGCTTTATGGATGGGGAGGGACGTGCCCCTAGGGATCAGTAAGTACACAGAAGGTGGTAATGTTCTGATGCAGACTTTGCATCAGTCCTTATGTGCGTTCTGTACAAGTTGTGGTGGTGTTTAAAAATAACTCCATCTGATGTGTGTTAAGTGTATTTCACTTCAAAAATTTAGTTGAAAAGTAATGCCAAATATAATCAGTTTAATGAATGTTCAGGTAGCAAAATAAAGCACTAAGAATTAAGAGGAATGACATGTAATCAGGTTTTGCGTCTGTTTTAGAACACTCTACCATACTATTTTGTGTGTATGCCTTTACTGAAATTATTAAGTAAATATAGTGCTCTTTCATCTTCCACACTAGTTTTGTGCACAGTAAAAAATAAATGAATGTGCTTTGAAAAGTATGGCCTACTTTTTCCAGGAGCAGAGAAGGTCTTTACCTCTGTAGAGTGACTAGTACAGTGTTTATCCATGTTCTGAGCTGCTAATGAAATACTATTAATATTTTGAACTAGAATTCTGGATATTGTTATCCTGACATAAATTTGGGAGACAAAGTTGTAGTCCTCATCTTGAACGTTGTGAATAAACAAGTTTGTACCAATTGCGTCATACGCTGACCTGTTTAAGAAAAGAAGGTATATATTTACAAATACACAAAGAATTTGTGTATTTTTTGTCTTAAGGATGCTTCCGTTTGCAATTCTACTGACTGTTTTTCATATGAAGTGGATCATGAGAAAGCAGTAGTTTTTGAAACACTTCCCAGTGTAGGCATTTTCTCATCCGGTTTCTGAAGTGCATGTACATCTTCATTGCTTGCAGCAGAAGGTGGTACTTGCCTGCAAAGTAGTCTGAGTTGGGCTTTTCTTTAAAAATTACATATGGGATGCGTGCTGTGTGAATATCTGTAAAATCAGCATTTTGGATTGAAGATGAAGTTGGAGCATCAATCACTATTCTTGCCAGAAAGTGTGGATGTGGACTGTTTATGGAGGTGTAGTCTCTCATACTTTTGCTTCTGGACAGTTCAATATTGGTTTAGAAGTAACTCCTCTGAGCGGCTTCTGTCTTCCATTCCCTCCAGCCAGTCTCCAGACCTTTGTTTTGTGTTCTAGTATCCGCATCGGAATGATTGCCTACCTTCCCTCCTACTCTCTTCCTTCCTCCTCTATTTAATAGCTTTCTTCTGGCATGTATTTTTTGGTCCACAGGGGACATGTTGATTACACAGCGAGGTGGTCTCCGTATTTTTCCAGACCTCAACTTAAGAGGTGCAAACCTTCATCTGCATAGCAAGCACTTGCTTTGTTAAATCTTTGTACACTTCAGCTGTTAAAATTTAAGAACAGTCTGTGAGGATATGTAAATTTTCAAAAGTTCATAAGCTGACCAGTTTTGAGTAGAATCTTAGGGGAATTGGAGGAGTAAAGCCCAGCCGAATTTTAAGCCCCTGATTCAAAAAACAGGTGCTCTAGAGTGTTTCATACCAAAGTTTGCTAAGTTTTTGTAATGTGAGCAAACTAATGTATTTGCATTTTGACTTTCTCTTGGATATAGATGAACTGTTTACTGTGACATTTTCAACACAGTTCAGCCTGAGGCAAAACCAGCTATAAAATACAGCTAAAGTTTGGTAAAGTTCTACGCTAAGTGGAAAGTAATTGACATGGCCTTAAGGGTTGGACAATTAATTGATTTCCAGCCACCCCTCACTGCGTTTTGTGTGTTCCTTAATCATCAAACTGGAGACCAGCAGCAAGAAATTTTTCTGCCTTTAACCATTAAAGTTCTGTGTTGGGGTGCTGTTCACCTGATGAATTAGCCTGACATATTTGCTCTTACTGTTTGATTTTTTGGTCAGAACATTGTCAGTTTCTGAGTAACACGATGGAGCTACTTTGTGAGAAAGAAAAGCTTTGTGATATCTCCTGTTGATCAGGTTCTGGATTCAATGAATCTGTTCTGAAAATTTGGTTTGTATTCTTTTCCAGTTTCTTTTTTTTTTTTTTGCCAAATGTGCAAATATGTGGATATTTTGTAGACTGAGAATCTGTGGAACACCTGCTCATCTGAGGATAGAGACTAAGCATTAAAGTGTGACATGAGAAGATGATCACTGAAGTGGCTGGATTATTGAGCATGAGTTAAGAGTCGCTTGTCCTTCAGCTGTGCAGGACCTCATACGTTGTGAGTTACCATTTGGCCTCATAAAATTATGCAGTGCTGCTGCAACTTGATTGCTGTCCAGTTCTTGGATAATCTTTGCTGGGATTGTGTAAGACAAGGCGTTTAGGCTCAGTTCTGACTCACAACTCCTAGGTGCTTCCAGAATCTTACCCCGAAATAGTGCAGTGCTGGCCTATCTAACCACAGTTCCCAAAAGAGGACTCCTCTTATTTGAAGGGCAATTAAGCCTAAAGCAGTTACATTAAATGATTATGGTGTGCTAACGGCAAAGCAATATATGCCTCTGGACCTCTGAAGTATGATTATGGGATTTACAAACTCCACCAGCTATCATACACAATGTGCTGAATGGGTACTCACAGAGAAGGATGGTGAGGACAGTCCAATAAAGATTAGTAGGAAGGCAGACGGCCTTGTGTAACACCTCGTAGCTACCGAGACATAAAGAACCAGGTTCTGAATAAAGTTGTTTCTCCAGAGGTTGTAAAAATCAGATAGTTCCAATGAAGGACAAGTTTAAAATGTTGGAGACCAATGAGTGTATTTTTCACTCACGAAACAGTGCATGGAGCTACCCGGCCTCTGTTCCTTGTATGTAAGGAAAAGATGGGAACCCACTTTGTTGTCTGATAGCAACATAAAGCCAGAAGAAAGAGGTCATGGTGGTGGACAGTGACAGAACAGCAGAGCCTAGGGAAAAATCACTGGAGGAAGCTAAGAAATCCTTATTTTTGAAGGAGGATCTAATGCAACCTGTCCAGATGCAGAGGAAAAATTGGTGGGAGAAAACAATGCTCTGCCTATTGGTGTGAACAGGAGTTGAGAAGTGTAGTCCTTGATTAACCAAGAATAATCAACATTGAGAGCTGTGCTGCCTTCTCAGGTGGCTTTGGGTATTGCTGCCCAGGAGACAAAAATGGTGCTGGCATTGCTTGTTGGAAGGAGCAGGAGGAAAGATAGGGCTCTGAAGAGAGAAAAAGGGAGGTGAGAGAGCTGCGTCCAGTTGGCTGGGTGACATGGACAAACCCTTCGGATCCCTCGCAGACCAAGGGAGGGATTACGTTTAGAAGCCTTTGCTGTACTGGGTACTGTATTTTATGGATGACATCCAAACTGTACGTGCTGAAGCGCCTATTTGAACTAGCAGAGGTCATAGTCTTTAAAGACGAAGTCTACTATTGTCAGAAGATGCCACCATGAAGAGATAACCTGCTCTTCCCACTGTTCACGTTTCTGAATCAAAATACTTTGACTTTTCGCAGCGCTGTTTAGATTCTTGAATTTTTGACTGAAGAAAATTCTTTAGAAACGCTGAGATGAAAAAGAAATACTCTGCGGCTAGAGTCTTTCAGACCAGCTCTGCAAAATGATGGTGCTTAGACTGTTTTGATCTAACGATTGTGAGTCTGAAACTGGATCACTTCATTTCAAAGTACGTTTTTCATTATTTTACTTGCCCTGTGTTGCGTTTGTGAGGAGATAACAGACAAGGCAGGAGAAATCACTGCGCCTAATGCAATGGGTGCGTAAAGCCCCACGTCTGAGAAGACTCTCAAAGGGAAGAAAAAAGGAATTAAACAGATTTTGCATGTAGTGGTAATCGAGGTGCCGTAACAGGTGCAGTGATATTAAGCCTCTTACACCAGCCATGCAAAAAATCTGTGGCGAGCCTGAAAATGACACTGCTTTCTCCTGACACCCTGGCCAGTGCCTCAGTGTTGATATTCTTTTCAAGATACCAGTTTAGTTAAACAAAAACTGTGGGTGTTGATAGGGAAACATGCTTTTTTGTTGGGTTTTTTTTTCATTTTCCCCTCAAGATACTGTAGTTCACCCATCTGTAGTGTTACGCAGTTTGCTCTATCTTGTGGAAAAGAACACCGAGTACTAATGATATTTTAAAAGGTCCATAGTTCATTTTTATTTCTACTACTCTTATTATAGCAGACGCTGAAATTTTTAGAGTCTTGTGACTGCTTTAGGAAAATAAACTCTTTGTTGTCCAGAATCTGAAAAAAATGAAGTTTTTCTAGTGAACTCCTATAAAAGATACTGTGTTGTACAATACTAATCTCACAAAGCGACGGGATCATTTAAAAGTAATATTAGGCTTGTTTGAGGTTTTTAGGATAGAACCGTGAGCCTGTTTTCCATCCCCAAAGGATGACATATCATCTTTTTGTCTAGGTAACCGTAAACATCCAAGGGCCAGTGAAATGGGTCAGGTCTGAAAGGGGAGCCTTTTGTTTGCAGGTGGCTGTCTGCCATTTCGGTGGAACAGGGCGGCTCTGAAATGGGTTGAGGATCTGTAATGACCAATTTTGTGGAAGAGTGTACAGTAAAGCAAACAGTAATACCATTCAAAAGTTACCAAAGACCAGGGCTGAAGTTCTGTTTTTCTCAGTATGGCTTTATATGAGAAGTTACTGGATATAGGTTTGCTTTAGTTTGTAGCCAGTCATTTTTCATGCTTTTCTTTCATCCGTTATGAGTCATCTCTTAAATACCTTTTTTCCATTGCCTGGTGCTTAACTAAAGAAGATTTACTTTTTTCAGAGACATAATATCTTATACTTGAGAAATCTGATTTTACAGGGAAGTGAATAGACTGTGGTGGTGTTATATATTTCAGCAAACTGAAGGTCAGCTGTAAAAAATGAACTGTACAAAAGAAGAGTATAGTCCTGCATTCTTTGATATCCAGCTGCACACTATCGACTTTACGCAATAGGAAGATACTCATTTATAAATAACGCTTGCTTTTGCATTGCCGTTTGACTGCAATCCCTTCTAAGTTACTCCTTGACATTTCCTGGTACCACTTTTGGAATGCTAGGTATTAATAATAACTAATAGAAATGTTACTCAGAATTGTTATAGCATTCAAAGATGAGAATTTATTTTTCTCTTAGGCACAAAGGATTTGTCCTTCACAGCAGCGTTATTGAAAAATTATTTTTCTTGTAAGTAGTTTGGAAATAGTCTTTCAGATGGGAGTTAACTAAAAAAAAAAAAACAAAAAAACCCTCTAAAGCTCCCCTAAGGCAGTATGATTAGGGCAAACCAAAACCACATAAATGAGTAGATTTGAGAGCTATTTTCTAGCTTTGTATTTGAAAGATAGTCACTTAGCTTTTTCTATTTATCAGTAGTGAGAAAATGAAGCATACTGACCTAATTTCTTCTGTATGCAAGATTCATTGTAATGCAAGTGGATCTTTCCATCTTTTTTGTTTTATCCATGTCTTTAAATCTTGAATGGTTACGGACCATAGGAATGCAGAGGTGGAACCTGCATATGTTCTTGTAAATGTGTGGTACATCAATTATGTGCAATATATGCTTTATTTTGATTTCCATCACTTCAGGGTTTTGTTTAAATTCTTTGACTTGGCTCCTCCTGTGTCAGCCATAACAGATGAAAAAAAGGACTTCTAACAACTTTATTTGTATATAAAACTTAGCATAGTGTATATATGGAGGATGCTAATCCAAAATATTTCTACTGGATTTCTGGTTTTTATTACAAGCCACAACGAAATTTTTTTTACCTGCAGAGTCCATAACCCTGACTTATGGGGGCTATGCAAACCTCTGCCTTCCATACATTTCTTGAAAGACTCGGAGAATATTCTTACCCCCCAAAAAAAAACATCTGACCAGGCATCCAAGCAGAAATCTCCATCTTTCAAACCCTATGAAGATACTGCTTTTACAGCACATCTCGTGTGCCATGCATTGAGACCTTTAAAGCTTTATTTACCACTGCAGAGGCAGAAAAGGAATATGCAGTAAAGTCTTCGGAACAAATCTGCAGCAAGTGAACTGCTTTGTTTTTTTCTCACATGTACTTGTAGTCAGAATTTTATATTTTTGTGAGTTTGTGTCAGTGTAATATGTAGAGTGGAAATTTTTCTTTCACCTATTTGTTCTGAATTTTAGGTTAAAAGGTTAAGAAATCCAATTTTAGTTTCCGTGAGAAGTGTTCCCACAAAATGTTCACACTCTCGCATGTAATGTCTCTTGAGTGTTTGGTTTATGAACGTTTTTGCTTATTTCAAATTCCAAGTAAAGAAAAACCTGCTTGGGTACTGTAAGCTTCAGTGCCCTTTTCGTAATGCAGAAGGGATGTTGAAGAATACAATCACAAATTAGGAACAGTGTTGAAGAAGACCTGGAGGTATAGTTATGGAAATAAACCGTTATTCACAAGTGTATTCTGTATTCATTTTTTCAAGGAGATGTGGATCTCAGGACTCAGTTCTTTCAGGTGACCCTGCAATTCTTTTAGATTTTATCTTGTTTATGCATGAGGACTTGCTGATGAATGGGTCGGTAATTTTCCCGAGTGGCACTGACCTGCGTGGCCCTCCCTTCCTCTAAGTGAAGGGCTGGAGTTCACGACTTTCTTCTGCACGTACAATTCCAATGTAAGTGGAATTCTACCTCCTGGCAAACGGTGCTGCCAGACAGTTCAGTTTCTCCTGTCTCTTCACAAGTATCTCCTCATTATTTTTAGATCCTGATCTCCTGTCTCTTTAGGTAATTAAACTGTTGATGTCAGTTTGTGCTTGTTTTTTCATGCAGTTATTCTTGAACTATACGCCTGTATTAACCATGAGGTTGACGCTACCACTTGTACCATGCGTGAGCCTCTGTCATTTTGTATTTTAGTAAAAATTGCAAATCCTTTCTTGAAAGTAAAATGTAGAGGCACAGTCACTTAAGCAATTTGTTTAACACTGAAGCAGTATCAAAGCCAAAAGTATATTTCAAATCATTTTGCTCTGTTTAGGTTACTTAAACCCAGCTCCCCATTTTGCTGGTACCCCAAGTATTTTAATTGTTTGCAAAGCTTCATTGTTTTTAACTTGCCTGCTGCACAAAGGTGAAGACTGTCTACCTACATGATAGACAAGGCTGCTTTAGCTGCGGTTTTGTCAGAAACTTATTCCCTGGATATTAGAGTTTATCTCCTAGATAAGCTTCTGTCTCATCTTGCTATGGATTTATCGGTTAATAGGTATTGTAATCTATTCATATTAATTATTCCCTACAAAAAAAAAAAAAAGATGAATCTCTTAATTTATAGTATTCTACAACTGTTCCTTTTAGAGGTTTTTTTTGAAAACCCAGGCGGTTCACACCACAAGGTCAAACGCGGACGTTCAGTTTTGCTTAGAAATAAGCTTTACTAAACTTTGGTGTTGAACTGAAAAATGATGTCTTTGTGTGGGATTAACCTTTCCTCTCTGAGCCGTCGCTGTCTCTGTAGCCTGGGACCACTCGGTGCCGTGGTGCTCCCCTGATCTTTCCCTGGAGGAGGGTAGGTTGAGTTGTTCTCCTGTTGATCATTTTGTGTTTGGAGGCCTTTCCCACTCCCCTCAATTTTGTTGTGCCACTGAATGGGACTATGGTAATGCCTGGGCTTTGTGGCTCTCTCATTGTCTTTCTGACTAACGGATAGAAATGTCAGGCATAGAGAACCAGCCCCAAACTGTGACCCCTGTAACATTCCCCTTCAGCTGATTGACGTCCAGGCAGCTGCTGGGAGAAGCCCCCACCATTCAGAGGTTGGTGTACTTGCTGAGCGAGTCCCCCGATGTCAATCCTGTTAGCCCAATTGCCATGTGTTGGGAATGGTGGCCTTTCAAGGCGAGATTAAACATTCTGCACCTGCCGCTGATGCGGTGCTTCCCCCTTCCCTCCGCAACGGTGTCACCTTGAAGACTTGTAGGGCTGCTGCGGTCCAACTACAAAGGCAGCTTTTGTCCCGTTAGGGTTCCCAAAATGCTTTGTACTGCTACTCTTTCTGTTTGTTTGTTTGTATAAACCCAGCTGAGCCTGTCTGTGGGTAATTTTTTTATTTTATTGTTGTTTTTGCGAATGTTGGTTTTCGACACTTCACTTGGAAAATTAAACAGCAGCGAAAAATTAGTGTTAAAATAGATAGGGATCATTTCTCTTAGTGCAAAAATAACCAGCAAAAGTACTAGCAGTGAAAAGGGCAAGGAAGAGTGTATGCATTGCTCAAATGCCATACCAAAATAGTTTTGTTGCAGCCTGAGGAATTATAAACCTTCCTTATCAGGTGAGGGTTAAAATCATATTATTATTATTTATTGATCTAATTCTTATGTTAGCACTTTACAACTTTGTTTTGAACATTTATCTTCCTTTGCATCTTAAAGCTTTCACTGTTATGATGTAGAATTTATAGAAGTAGCTAGAGAGACTCTGTGGATGCTGCCTTTTCTGCAGCTTTCCCCCCGAGCCTGCAGCTAGAACAGAGCACTCGGCACTGGGAGAAAGCTCAAGAGGGAACTCTGTAAACTTCTCAATAGTGGTGGAGTGGCTGAAGCAATGCACTGAGTGTGCTCTTAATCACGGAGGTCTCAGTGTGGCTGACTTGACTGTGGGGATGACAGTGATACTTCATCATGAATGTAGGTAATTGCTTATCTGGCCCAAGAATTTTCTGGTTTTGCCATACTGGTGATAATGGTTCCAGCTATTGTAACTTATATCGCATATCTGCAATCCATTTTACAGAATTAATCATAATATTGTGCTTTTCCATTTTCACTGTGAACTGTTAGGTGTTCTTTCTTTTAAAAATGTCAACCTTGTTGGCGGGGTGGAAATTTATAAGTAATTAGTTGCCAAATTAGTGGCACACCTGCAGTGCAACTGTTTGTATGTATATTTATGTTTAAGCTAAATAAATATATTTCTAAAATGTTCATCCAGTTAACAAACTAAAGAACCAACTTAACAGCTCAGCAGTGTTGAAAGAGGAATTTTATTAGTAGATTTTTTTTTAGCAAAATAGGTGACTTCGGTAAAATTAATTTTAGCTTGCACTGCGAATGTCCTTGGCATCTCTTCTGCAAATGTTGGAAATACTTTGTTTTTCACTTGATTTTAATATAATTAATATTAAAATGGTTTATTACCCCATGCTGTGCAGGATAAATTTTATTTCAGTGTAATATCTGGTCTCTTCTTGACAAAAGAAGGGCAAGCTGGACTTTAAAGCTCAGGTATTACTTCTTCTAAAATCTCCAAAAAAGTCTTGTTATGAAAAGGGGAAAGGACATGTATCCATTATTTTATATGACTTTTGGTTTTGGGTTATGAGCAATAGCTTTTGACATTGGTCTCCTGATTACCAGCATGTCTTTTGAGAATGAGATATCAGGAACATATTAGAAAATGTGGGCATTTTTTATTGTGTAGCAGAAAATGCAGATTCCAATCAGGTGAATAGAACTTTTATTTTATTAGGAGAGCTTTCAAGAGCATCATCTGTTTGAAAACTGTTCAGAGGATTAAAGTAGGAATTAAAGCCTATATATGGGTAACTCTTCAGGTAGATACTTCACAGTTATGTGATGGTGGTATACATATGGATACATACTTGAGCAATGAAAAGATTGCTGGGGAAATAATAGGTCCTTACGAAGTTCTAAATTACTTTGAAAATGGAAATGGCGTTGAGAGGCTGCATCTTGAGTGCCTCAACAATTGTTGCTTCAGGTACAATCAGTTTTTAAGTACTGCTCATCGTCACCATTCAAAGTGGTTCTTTTAGCAAGATTGGACCATTGTTTATCAAATTCCATTCTTTAGTTGTTGGCTGGCAGTCACTCTGTTATCTTTTTTTGTATGGGTGCACTTTGTGCTAGTAGCTAAGTATTTATAGACAGATGCAGATTCTGTATGTGACATGGAATGGAGCTGGCTTGCTTGTAACTTTCAGCAGAGCCAAAACAGCTGAAAAGTTCAGCAAAACTTGTCAGAAATGCTGGAAAGTCACATGGACAAAAGACCATTTACACAAAGCTACCATTCGCGTGTGGTTCCAGTTCAGAGCAGAGCCTCACATCCGTAATTTTCCCTTTTCAGTGTTTTGTATTGCATTCAAGTGAGTATTTTGCTTTTTAAACAATCAAGTCCAAGTTGTCATCTATCAAAATTCAGAAAGAGTTTATCTTCACATTTTTATTTTGTTATGGCTCTAACCTAAAACATTCTTTAAAAATACAGGTGTTGTTTGTCATCTTTTTTTTTTCTCTTGGACTAGGTATTTTACATTTCCTTCCCATCAATATTAAAAGACTAAGTTTTTAAAAAACAGTTAGAAGGAATATAGGTTTGTAGTCCCTATAAACACCTAAGAATATTTTTAGAGCCAATATCTTACAATAATTTGGACTGTAGCTATCACTCTTGCAAGTCTACAACCTGACTAGTGGAATTATCGAAATAGAAGGTACTGTATTCCTTTAAGTTCTATTTAGAACAGGACTTTGTCATTCAGCTTTTGTATTCTGTATAGATGACAAGCTAGATCAGCAGTTGCTGTTCTTTGCATTTCACTCACTTGGTGCTGTATGCTTCCATGGCTTAAAAATTACTGCAAAAATTGCAGCTCTATTCTGTTCCCAGACACCAATTGCTGATTTTACAGCCAATTTACTGTGCAAAAATGGTTCACCTCTTAGATACAGAAACCCTGAATCGTAGAAGGTGTCTGCCCAAAGCCAGAGATTAGTTACGCTGATCTGCAAAAATCCCCAAACCTCAAGCCAAATGTTGTTACAGAAGTGCTGTGATCAGCAGCCATTTTCACAGAAAAATTCTGCTCACTGTGAATAAAAGAAGTTATGTTTTGTTTAAAGTCCGTGTAAACAAAGACAAGTAAATATTTTGGGTGATTAGGAGCTTTATTCTTAAGGCTTAAAAAGTCTGATTTCTTTTGCTGCAGCTGTTAGTGATAAACTCCAACCTGAATTTAGAGAATAGTCCTGTGCAGCTCGTTCGAGAAAATGAAAAGCTACTGTGTTTTTGTAGGAGTTTGGGTAAGGCATGGAGCAGAAATGAAGGAGAGCCAAAAAAACAAGTAATAAAATTCCTGTGTTGTTCCTCTCTCCTCTATTCCTCTGTTATTTACTGCTTGGCTATTTATGTAATAAATCTAAGAGTGACCGTATCTAAAGAGGTTTTCAGTTGGTGATGTAGTAGATGTGGAAGACAAAAAGAGGTGCGTGCTGGCAAGTTTGAAATTTATTATGGAAATCTTAGGAGAAAAACACCTGTATAAACTTGACACTGAGGAGATGTCCTCATTAATTTCCAAGGGATTGTGCAGGAAATTAAAAGAATTTGGCAACACATTTCTGCTCTGATGGTCATGAATGTTCTTGATGTTCTCACTTTTGGAGAGAAGTGGTGGATGTAAGTTAGAGGAAAACAGAAAAAGACTTATTCCAGGATGTAAACCTAACTTTTAACTAATTAGGACAGTGTGTTGAGAATTGTGTATGCTTGGGCTTCAGATTGAATATTGAGTAGGAATAGGATGTAATACATACACAAGCAATGATGTTATAGTCACACATTGTATTCAAATGTCTTTATCCAGAAACCTATAGAAGGAGTAATGAGAATGAGCTTGTTATGAGTAAATTAAAAATCCTCCGTTAGAACAAAATGTATGAAATAGCTAAGAAAGGAAAAATAAATCTCTAGTAGCTGCACCACCAGCAATCTGCAAAGTGTTTTTCCTTGGCTGCTCCAAGGACCAGAAAGAGACAGGAGAAAACCAGCTTTTCTGTAAGGCAGTGAATGAAGGAGTAAATTCACATCTTAAATACAGTTAAAAGTCATGTCTTTGTGGTATTTTAAGGAAACCTCATGAACAAGAGGGTGTACCTATGGCCAACTGGAATAATTATGCCTTTTCTTACCTAATTCGGTAGGGCAATAAGTGAATAAATAAGGAGATGAGCTCGGCGATCCTTGGAAAACAACTGAGGAAATAAAGAATCCAGAGGAAAAAAAAGTAACATGTTGTTATCAGTGAATATTTTAATACTAAATCCTAGATCTGGCCAGTTTCTACTTTCTGTATTTGGTGGGAATGTACCGTGCAACAGGAACACTCCGGAGATGGGATTTTAGGCATGGGTCCAGAGCATGACTGGTTTATACGGCTCAATGCAAATGGTACAGAAAGTTTAGTCCAGGAGAGAAAATCTAGACCTGCCAAGGAATTTGAAGACCAGAATGAAGTGGTCTGTAGATTGACAGGTGCAGATGGATGCTCCTCTGCCATGGTCGGAGCTGGTGGCGTGCAGACTCGGGGCCTCTGCGCTTGGGCTAACGGAGCCGTATGGCTTCCAGACTGAGCGCCTCCGGGCCATTTGGACTATTTGCAGATGTGCTTTTCAAGGTGTCCTCCTCCCAGTCACCCAGCCTGCCCTTGCGTTCTGCCACAGGTTGGGTTCAGAGGCCAGGGAATCAAAACTGATGCTACTGTGGGAGTGGTTGCATATTTTCAGCTCTAAGTTAACTCTGAGTCTGCATATCAGATGATATTTGGAAGTTAATTGAGCAACTCCACCAGGAGACATGGGGAAAGGAAGAAAAAAAAGAAGAAAAAAAAAAAAAAAGATGACTAGTTAACCTTTAAATCAACACTCATGCAGTGTTTTGAGATGACTTTGGATGTCTGCCTCACAACAGATTGTGCAATGGAAGAGTGAGAGCAGTTATTGATGCTTCTGGAAAAGAATCCTTTTTTTTTTTTTTTTTTTCCCCAGGTTGAAACATGATTGTTAAAATCAGCACAGGTTACTTTGTGGGATGGCGGAGTGGCAGTTTGATTATTTGGAAATAGCAAGGGATTTTCCTCTTAATTAAATTGTAAGATTTAATGGGTAATGGATAATGCTAATGATTAGAAATTGTGTTGTTCTTCTGAAGGGCTCCGAGTTTGTTAAGTAAAATCCAGTGACTGCCAGACTATTTACTGATAATACAATGATGTCATAGTTACTAATGGATAGCTTAAGACAAGTATCAAATACAAACACAAGAGAGAAATGTGTTTTTCATTTGCACTTACGGGAACATCACTTTCAAATTATGCCTTTTTTAATAGCGATTGCATCATTTTACAGAAAATAGGAATTGTGATATTCATTTAAGAAATTCATTTAAGGAAATTAATATCCCTGGTCTGGGAGAGAGATCTGTGGCTTGATCTCAGGAGGCTGATGGTGTATGTGGTCCTGGCGCCGGACGGGGCTTAGGGAGGCAGTTTTCTAAGAACGTGGTTACAAAGGATGACTCTCATAATGTCACCAGAAGTAGCAGTGAGAGGAGGAAATGAAGATGTTTTTATTCTTTCAAGTGACAGCATTTAGTGAAATATCATCTTATTTTCTTTTCTTTCTTTTTCTTTTTTTTTTTTTTGTGTCTAAAATAGGTGAGAACATTGTTTTTACATCTCCCAGTCCTGCTGTCCGGGTTTAGGGGTTATTTGTGTCAAGCCTCTTATCTTCTCATCGTTATTGTTTGTGATGTCATTTTTTGGTTCTATTGAGATATTGTAATGGATTACATTAATTACTTTAATTATTTGCATTAAATGTAGTTATGGGTCTGGGCATTTCTTTTGAAGTGTAGTTTTTGGAGAAGGAAGGGTGAGGCACTGAAGCTTGGACTGTGCCCCGCCAGTTCATAGAACGGTAAATTTCTTCCTTACGGAGAAGTTGCAGACTTTGCCTTCACAGTTGGAGAAGATCCACAGCCACAGGACACCTGTGTGTCTAGAAGAGGGCAGCTGGGACTTCTCTGTGGGAATGCATTAAAAAATGGTGTATGGCATTTGGCATCTAAATTAAGGCTATTAAATAATGCTTTTCTCCCAGGTGGCAATTGTCCTTACCTTGATATTATCTCCAAGAAGCAACTCTTTTCCTTCCTTCTCCCCTCTCCTCCCACCCTGAAAGTTTCCATCCCTTTAGACCAATTCAAACTGATGGTGAGTTGTGCTCATGGAGCAAAATTAGCAGCCCGAGTTAAGTCTCAAATGGATCCATCAGCTGAAAACAGTGCAGAGAGAGAAACGTGTCTCCACGTAAGTGTCCTGTTCAGCAGAGCTGACATCTGGGCCGAACGTCTGGCCTCAAAATTGGTTTTCAAATCTGAAAGCCTGAACCCCAAACAGCCTCTTGTAATTTTATTAGGTCACTAATATCAGTCAAGTTCCATGGTTAAAATATTCTAGTGGATTTTAAAGTTACACAGCTAGGCTCCAGAAAATTCTGTGTGAACTCCTGTGCTGCTCTGATTCAGTTTTATGTAACAAGCAGCTTAATTTCATTAAGTCACTCTCTTCTGAATTATAAGTAGCAGGGTAGTACTTTCATGTAAAATCTCAGTTTTATCAGGTTGTAACTTCACTGCTAGTATTTGTATTATGTATAAAAGTTCAGTGACATTTTTGACAAGGCGTATTTTCAATTGCTTCAGTTCTCTTTTGTGACAAGAGATACAGTAGTACTTGTCTTTGTTTTGGGTGCTTCATTTAATAGTGAAGAATAATTACAAAAAACCTGCTGTGGAAAATGAAGTTCCGGCTTACATGGGGTGAAAACTGCTTTTTAAATACTTGTAATATTTATGGAATGATTTTTTTCAGTTTTAGGAACTGAATCACCATCCATTTTTTTGTGGTATTCCTGATGTTATCCATGCAGATGCACCGCTTAGTGTTGGATGGGCACAATTAAGGAATGATCCCAGAAATCTGCCCCACCAACGGACGCTACAGAAGGTATCCAGACTGTCCTCGGAAGCTTTACCTGGGACAGCAGGATCACATTTCTGCTTGCAGCAAATCAGTGTGCGGTTGTGATGGTGGAGATGAAGAGGCTCCAGCTCTCTTCTCCCCCTCCCCAACAATACCTTCCTCTCTCTCAGGCGCTTGCAGTGCATCGGATGACTTTGTACCTTTGTACCCGTGGGATGGATGCTAAAGCAGGGACAAAGAAGGGGACAGGAGAGAGAATAGGGAAGGCAGGCTGGGACGGCAGTGGCCAGAAATTGTGTTGGTTTGGGGTTTTGGCCTCTGCCTGGCCACTGTCGTGGAGACTGATCTTCCCTGTGTAAGAGAGGGGCTCTTTCAGAAGCACTTCAGAGCAGCTACCCAATATCAGGTGCCCCGAATCGCCTGCCAGAGATTCACTTCTCCCTTCATTGACTATAAAGGGAACAGTGTACTGGGCTTCCCTGGATACCACTCTTGGTAACACTGTTATTACAGAAACAAAGGATTGAATGATATTGGGAATGGAACTGTCTTAATTATGCCTGTGTGGTCATTCCAGATCTTTAAAAAAAAAAAAAAAAAAAAGGCAATAAAAAGTCTTGCACAGCTCTCTTCTGGGCTGTAGTTGTTGTTAAGATGAGAGGTTTTCAGCCTCCATCAGCTCACATCTCACTGAGGACAAACTTTCATCTACTAAACATATTTGGAATCCATGTCATGCATCTGGGGTTTTTCTGTATACATTTCCCCTCTTTTTTTAATATGTACTATATATTTATTACAGATAGGTTGTAATAAATGGTAAAAAACTAAAAGTAACTATAAAAACTAAAAAAAAAAACCCAAACCAAAACCCTATAAAAAATAAAAACTCTAAAAATAACTGTAAAAACTAAAAATACATTAAGTGTATCTCTGTCCAGAAAATGGGTGTCCAGTTTGCAAAAGGATTTACATCCTAAGACGCGAAGGCCTCTTTACATACATCAATGACTTTATATTTGCCGACGCTTGTCATTGGGAAGTCTCCTGCGCTATTACTGCTTTGTGTGTTTTGAGACACACAGTTAAGTCAATGTTGATTTATATGGTGACAGAGAGCTAGGAAAAATGGTACTTTGGATTGATGCGATCGCAAAAATAGGAAGTTGCAGGGAGGCAAAGCAAGAAGAGTCAGTCCTTCAGAGGATGGATAAAAGGAGTGAACACGTCATGATTTTCTGAGGCTGATGCTGCTGATCTGATGACCAAAACTTTGTCTTCATTTCTACTGTGAGTGCATTAACCAACATAAATAAACTGGTTGTGTTAATGCTGGAATCAGTCTATGGATGGAGCAAAACTAAGGTAGACATTATTTCGTAAGCGCAGCTTTATTGCTAGCGTCTGGACAAGAAATTACTGCAGTATGAATTAACATGTGAAGGAAGATTTTTTACTGTTTAACTTCCCAAGTTTGGATTTAAACTTGTCTCTGGAAATTTCATTTTGGGAAGAACTTAGGTTATTTGCTCTAGGTTGGTAACGTGGACCTTTGGTAGACGCGGAAAGCTTTTAACAGAGTGGTGAGTACCTGTATTGCGTGATGCTGAGGTCAAGCAAAACAGAGGCGGGTGTCATCAGCATTGGGTGCAGTGGTAACGTAAGGATGAATGAGGCTGCGCGCTGATGGGAGAGGATGATGAAGGTAGACCCGGTGGAATAGTGAGGCACTGTGGAAGAGAGGATTATAACTCAGAAAGGGGACATGAAGGAAGCTAGTGGGGAAGTGAAAGGAGAGCCGTGAGAGTAGTGCCTCTTTTCATCGATCTGTCATGCACAGCAGAAGTACAGACAGGGCCTGAGATTTGGCACGGCAATATGTTGTTTGCCTAGCTGGAGCGAGAACAGTTTCAGTGGAGGAATAGAAGCCAGATAGTAAAATGATCAAAAAGAGCACTCAGAAAAAGATTCAAGATTAGGATCAGTTCCATATTCAACACGTCTGAGAAGTAACAGCAGGACTGAGATGAGCCAGTAGGACGTTTTGGTTGGAGGGAGATGCGTGGTTGTCTCAGCGCGTTGCAGAGGTGAAATGCCGTGGCAGAAGCGTTGATGGTTTTTGCGAGAAAAGGCGCTAAGTACTTGCTGGTCTTGTCACCCCCGTTAATGGCTTTCCCTCCGTACTGCCTTGCAGACCAGTTCTTAGCTTGGTCTTTAAACCTGGTTGTGTTTCTGGAGCATGATTTCATTTTACTTTTATGCCTCTTTCTTGTGTTTCTTTGTTTGCCTTCGTCATTCTCCTTTTGCCTCAATTGATATTTTCTCTGTGGATCTCACGACACAAATTCAGATGTTGATTTTTTAGGAGAGGAGACTTCTGGTGTGTTTCTACAGCCCTGAGCATCACTGATTCTGGTGGGGGTTCCTAAGTGTTAAAGCCCATGTTAAATAGCAATTAAGACATGCCGTTTTCTGTCTCCGTGGTGTCATTCTATAGCAGAGTGCTGGAAGAACACACTCCAGGAAAATTCGTGGCAGAGTTTGGGAAGGAGCTGTATGTTTATGTGCTCTCTGTCCTAGCTGTGAGATGATCCTTGCTTCTGTTTATTCTTTCATCCACAGTAATCGAACGCCCTTATCTTGCTGGTGTGTGGCTGTGATTGCAGGCTGTGCTGCGCTGGATTTACTTTCTAGTGCTCAGGCAAACTTGCCTCAGCTTTGCGAGAGGTTCCATGGTGGAGTGTAGGGGCACTTCACATGCCATATTTTTGCCTCCTTTCCCAGCCTGGGAAAATACAGTTGCCCCTTCTCTACCCCAGACGTGCCAGGGTATTGAATAATGCCTTGCAGAAATCCGAGCAAGCAGTGAACCCTTATGCTGCTTCAAAAAGAGTGTTTCGTATGGAGCCAGCCAGAATTGGGAGAGTTTAATATGTTGTGGCACCTTTGCACCAGCTTGCAGATCGGCGCTGCGTGTTTTCTAGCCATCCACAAAAGTTCTGGCCGGTTGTGTTCAGCAGACAGGCCAGAGGGGCTTTTTTTGAGCTTTAAGAGTTTAATAATTTTGTACCAAGACTCTCCAGTGCATCATAGGCAAAAATCAACTTCTACTGTGGAGTTTAAAACAAAAAGCTTAACTTATGTGTGGGCTTGTTTTCATTCGAAAGCCATGGTAAAAAAAAAATTCTGGTACAGTGTAAGTGAAACTTGTGAGGTTATACCTTGTATTGAATTGAGATTTCTTGTGTTAATCTAGGCTTGGTTTTTTCCAAAGTCTGAATTCCAGATATGTTTTAATGATAGTAAGTGTGAAAATCTGCAAAGAAGATTTAAAGCTAAAGGGCGCTTTCAAAAAAACAACATGAAAATCCATTCAGAAACTTCTATTTTAAGCAAGTTTTAATGTGGGATGTGCATGCACTCAGAAATTCAGCTTTGCCCTCAAACATACTCTAAGCATTGTTTTTGAGCAGGAAAAATCTAACAGAGTAAGTATCGCAATTGATAATTTTGCTGCTTAGCACCAAGAAGCAGAGTAATTTAAAATTCTCCTCACTGTGTGCCTTGGAGCCCATTCCACCTGACTCATCAAATGAAAAATTCATCAATTAATCCTCTGACAATAACGATATATACACAAAAATCAATCCAGGATTGATTTTTTGAGCCCAAACATGAAAACCAACCCCCGGCTTGCACATAATGTGAAATTTCTCTTCATTTCAACCTTATTATTGAGTATAAAAGCTGAAGTGTTCATAGAATTATTTGTTCTAAGTCAACTACAAAGGTGGGATTGTTTGAGGAAGGGTGTACGCGCCGTGGAGATGTTCTGAAGCGCTATCGGAGCCGGCTAATAAAGTTGTCAGATGCGTGTAAGAGCACAGCTGATAGGAGTCCCCCCAGAAGGCAACCGGTGGAGAGAGACACTGATGGCTGGGATCTGACGGGAGACCACCCAGGGTAGCTCGGAGCCAGCAGCGTACCAGGCAGGATCAAAGGGAGGGAAGAGCAGTGTAAAATAAACTAAACTCGGAAACGGGAGCATGGAAACCGTCTCGATGGGGGAACGCCGATGCTGCAGCCGAATCGGTAACTCGTGAGGCTGAGGCACGTTGCTTTGCGGGGATCGTAACGAATTCTCAGCGGCAGAAAATGAGATAATAATTTGTCGGATCTCTCCACTTGTAATTCATACTGCTTTTTCAATGAAAACTGCAGCAGATTCGTGTGCGTTAGGGTGGCTCGTACGCTGCTATCCCTTTGTTTACAAAATCCACTTCGGGAAGTACAACACGTATTGAAATGATGAGGGGTCTTCCCTAAAACCACAATATATTAATCTGATGAGAAGCTAAAAACATCAGTTCGTATTTGTACTCATGTGACATCAGTGGAGGTCGGATTGATGCTGGGAAGTGTTTGTGCACCGTGTTATATATCAAAACACAGAAGGTACACAGTTGAAAATCCAGATAAGAAAGTCTCTCAAATCTCTGAAGATAAACGCAGGTTGCTTTTTATCTGAGGTACAAAAGAAAAGTAGCCTGGCTGCTGCATTACATGTATAAGCTTATGGATTTAACTCCTCATCAGATTAATTTTTTCAAGCAACCTTGCCCCCAGTGTAAGGAACACTGACAGCAACTTGTTGAATAAGTTCTTGCCTCCAAATGCAGCAGGAAGGAGGAGATAGAAATCTTTTGAGTGAAAGAACTCATGTTTTGTTCTCTGTATTACCTCCGGCAGCGATCCGCTGCGTCCTTCCCATGTATAAAAATAATAGTCAGGCTGTAAAGAAGAACCCAAATGATATTAGAGAGTTGAAAACTGACACGCTGCAGCATGCAGACAATAAGCAAATCGCAGATATATTAACTGTTGATGGGTCTTTGTGAATGTGTGTATTCGCGGCGCAGCTCAACATTAACATATTTATCAAGTTCTAGATGCGTGAAAGGTGGAAACACACTTTAGGAATACGTGATTGATGTGTATTTCCTCAGTCGTAAAACTACAGAGAATTTTGGTAAGAACACAGACTGCGAGATACTGTGTTGTTATTTTTACTTTCTTAGTTGAATGCTAAGACCACCATCTTCAAAAACTGTATGTGTGATAGGAACAAGGATGTTGTCATAACTGTTTGTCAGCATATTAAATATTCAGATGTATGTGATGAATTTGGCTCCAAAGAGAGTATCAGAACCTATATCTGTTACCGTGTAATATTTCTTTCTAAAACGTTTCTGCAGAGTATGACTCATTGCAGGAGAATTTTTGTTTGCTGTTTCAATTTACAGTTCTATTAAGAGTCTTAAAGTGTAGACAGTTTCACAAATTATATTCATAGGTTTTGCTGTTGTCACGTAATTAGAGACTGAAGGAAGTTAGGAGGGAAAATGGTAGTTGGTATAACTTACTTTTAGACATATTAAAGTTGAGTCTGAATCCTGTTCTTTTGTTTCAACTGCGCTTCATACATTTTTTTATATGTATAGATTTACATAATCGATCCCTGTGGGAAATGTACTGTTACCAGAGAGTGAGTAATAAAGAGTAACTTGAAGGTAGAGAGCATGGATATATTTCAGAATATGCTTCAATAATTTATTTTTATAATGTTTATTTGTATTTACCTTTGTGATTTATACCGCATTGGTAATGTATATTTTAAATTTTATTTGTGAATTCTTGTATGCGTTATTTCTAAATATGAGGCTAAAATGTACTATTACCATTTTGACAAAGCAGAACAACTTTTTTAATGCAGGTTAACATTAATTTGTTAAAATAATAAAGTAATGCCTTTTATCTTTTGATAGTCCCTTTATAGGACATTTTAATTTACAGATTATTTTAATAATTTTAAATTATTTTAATGTTTGGGGATTTTACTTTTCTTTCCCTTTGTATATAGATTTCCTCTAGTAAATTATGCTTATATCTTGTGGTCAGCTACAGATAAACTGGCAATATTGCTTGATAATTGTAGAGCCATTATTCGCGTGTCATGCATTGGGACAGATTAAAATCCTTAATTTTCGTGTTTCTCTGGAATATATTATGAAAGTTTTCATCTTTTGAACAGGAACCTCATAGCTGGTTTCCAAAGTGGATATCTGCAGCATATCTAATCGGTCTGCCACCCCCTGCGCTAATTAATTCCTGCTGCGGTTGGGGACCCAGGAAGGAAGGTGGTCAGAACGGGGCAGTCCTGGTTGGCAGCGGTGCTGGGGAGGGGGAGCTGCTTCCCGGCTGGCCCTGGAAAGGAGAGGGGAAGAATCGCTTGAATGTGACTTCATAGCTCTAGTGATGCTCTTGTTGGGGGGTTGCCAGTGTTTTCAGAGGTTCCCCACTTTGTCGTGGTGTTGTAGGAGCCTTTTGGAGTGAGCTCTTCTTCGAATGCGTCGCTGAGACACAGAACATCTAAAGCAGTTTAGTGATTTTCAGTCTTTTTATTTTTCTAAAGCCTACTTTTTAAAGCTAATTAGTTATAAATAAATACTGGGCGGTTGAGGGGTTGCCAGTCACGCATATATGTGCTTTTTATTATATGCAGCTTGAATTATAATTTACATGACTGAAACAGATAAAGAAAGTAGCCAGTCTGGGTTTTTCAGGCAAAGGTTCATGCTCTGCCATATGTAATTAGATCAGTATTTTCAGATGCCTGTAGCACACTTAGGCACCAAATCCATATTAAGGTATCTAAATGAAACTACATTGCTTCCTGATGATTACACTGTGAAATCTCACACACTTCAGGAAAAGAGCAGCAGACAGTAAGGATCTCTTTTACAGGAAAGCCATTTTTATATACGTATCTGAAAATACATATAGGCATCACGTATTAGGCAGATGGAGAATACCAGGTGCAGTTTGTGTTTGCAGTCTAGTAGTATGTGTTTCTCAAAGCTAATAAAATTATGTCGTGTTTAACAAGAAGGAAAATGCGGTTGTGTACAAGCACTGTCTAAATAAGTTGTTATTGTTAAATTGCGCTTTAAAATCTTATTGCTTAGCTGAGCTGAGTCTTGCACCTCCCTAAAAGAGAGAGCTGTGTTTGTTGGGAGGACCACGCTGAGAAGGCGACCGCCACGCTCCGCGGAGGTTTGTCTGCGGTGGATGTGTATCTCCAGTCACTCCTGTAGGTGCAGCCCCATCCTGCGTTGCCCAACGGCCGCTCGTTCACCGAGAGTCGGCTTCACCCGTGGCGCCTTTGCTGCAGAGGGAGAGCTGCCGGTTTTCCTTGTAAAACTCTTTTGAGATCCAGTGATGAAAACCACTAATGTAGCATCTGTTACTGTGAAGGTGACGCTTTAACATGTGTTTTAGAACTAATGGAAAATTAAGATCATGCTTCGGTTTTATCATACGCTTGTATGTCTTGCAGAAGTGTGGCCTTAATATCTCAGCCACTTTGAATTCAGTTTGGCTGGGACTTGGGCTTTGTTTCAATATGCTTAAATTTCAGCATATGTTCACCAGAATGAGAGCTTTGGTATACAGATGACAAGTCTAGATGTTACCATTTGCATCATTCCTTCCTCATTTTAAAAAAAATCAAAACACACATTACAGATGCTGAGATTTGATTGACACTGAGGTGGGAATTGGGATTTGGGGCCATCCGCTTTCTTGTTTGGTGTGCACGCTTGTTTTGTTCAGGCTCTAAATGAAAGTTACGGATTTATGCTGTGTCCTTCTGGGATTTTTTTATTATTTTTTTTTTAAACAAATGGTACTGAGACTATTCATGCTCTCCTATCTTCATGTAATATTAGAAATCTTACTGTGCAAGGTTTCATGCAAAAATGCACCTTCCTGAAAGGATAAAAAAGCTGTAGCAGAACCTCTTAAATTTGTTTTCTCTATCGCTCTTTTTCATACTAATATGCCACAGTTCCATTTGAATAATAAACTGGCATTCACGTAACAAACAGGATGGAAATTCAGAGGTTGGTATTTTGCAATAGGAGCAGGAGAATGGGGAGACACTGCAATCTGTCCTTTCCACTCTTCACTCTGTTATATGTTGGCTCTGCAGCTGATATGGCCCTGCTCCAGCTTTGGCTTTGCAGCTGATAAGGGTCTCTGAACAATGAATTATTTTAGAACTGTACTTTGCCATGTGAGCTGCATTACCTAGGTGAAATGCGGTGAGTTGTAGGAAAAGATAATTCTGTATTCTGTGGCCAGTTGGAAATAATTTCCTTACATTTGTGAGTCTTAGTCTTGTATCATTTTGATGTGGCTTTTGTGTTCTTTCTGAAACAGTTACTGCTGCATTTAAGGTTTATATCACATAGTCGATAAGCTTTGCTGACATGGGCTTACTTTTAATAACATCTTTGCTTTATTAAAGAGATATGTGTCTTTTTACATGAAAAATACATCTTTTTTAAGAGATAAAGATGGTGGGATTTCTGACTAGACAAGCAGCAAGTATAACAGTTTTTATCTCACGTCGCTTCTTAACTGCACATTATGGTTTATCTCGGACTACAATAATAGTGTAGTTTCAGGGATTTTCCTTAAAGTTTATTAGCAGAATTTGAAACATGTCTGGTTTTGTGAAGGAGTAGGCCTGTAAAGCTTAAATTCATAACAGAGAATTTATATGATTCATAAATATTTTTTTTAATGTACAGTACAGCTGGGTGAATGTATCCAGCCACATAGTTTTTCTGTGTATGTAATACAGATGTATCTATATGACTTTATTAGAATTTACATTCTGTCATTGAAGCCATGATTTTTCACAAGTGCCAAGATCGTTTTCTAAATCAGCATTGGGCTGAAGGTTGGATAGAGGAAAAGGGAGGGGAAAGGGAGAAGCACTCAGCTATATCTCAGCTGCAAAAGCCATACAGACCTACACAAACTTTCAAAAAAGAATGTATTTCTTTCCTTTTATAAGCCTTTTTTTAATGACAAATTGCCAAATTTTCCTTTTTTATGTGGAACTCAGTGGCACTTCTGATACTGCAATTTTTAAAATTTTTTTTTTAATATTTTTTTTTTGTGGCCTCAAGCAGAAACTCTGGGAAATAAAGGACAGCTGGTAGCAAAGACGGTTGTAGAAATGGCAAGGCTTACCATTTTCACCACTTCCAGGTGAGTGGTTGCTGGGGGGTGGTGCGTACAACGTAATGACATCCCCAAGGAAGTGGATAATGCCATCAGGCTTTGGGGAGCAAGGATTACGAAGGCTCGTTTCTCATTTAAATGAAAGGGTACCTACAGATATTTGCTCCAAAAGTGAGAACTCAACTGCACTCAGCTGAACTAGAAAATGTTAGTCCCTGTCCAGGTAAATTGTGTCAGAAAAGCCAAAGCACAAGAGAAGTCACCAGCTCTCTTCCTCCTCAGCAATGGCTGCCACACATGTGCCTCATCGAGAGATTTGATGGGAAAAAGGCACAGCCTTTGAAGGCACCTTGCCCTGTTTATCTGATGTAGTAGACTGTTCATTTTCCATCGATACATTATGTAAATCCACTTTTTAACCCTGATCCACCTGTCTTCCAAGTTCCTGTTGAAGGACACGTCTTATGAGAGCCTTTTAAAACAGAAGTGGCAGTGTTGATTCGTTTAAATTCTTTAGATGCGTTGCCGTCATAATTCAGGGAAAGAAGTTTTCCAAAGAAGAAACACCAGTCTTCAGATCTAGGATACAATGAACTCAACAAATACTCCATCCCGTTGAGGTTATCATGTTTGCCTCCACCATTCCATATCCTCATCTATTTCTTCAGTTTTGACTTAACTTCTGAATATTTCTAACCCACATGAAGAGTTGCAGTAGGGTCCTGCTGATGTGGTTACTGCCCTTTAGCGCTGCTGCATCACTGGTAATATTCACAAAATTGAGGATACTAACAGTAACACGTGTACTAGCAGGGAATATTTGTCTGTCTGCATGTGGACTATCTCCACCACTCCTTTTCTCCTCAGCATGAGCAAAGGACTAATCTCTAACAGCATTTCACATGAGAGTGCTCATAGGAACTTTGATCAGCTCCTGCCTGCCAAAAGACAGGCTTTGCTTTGTTATTGACAAGGGCTTGAACCCAGTATCAGTGGTGTATATGTGTCTGCAGCTGCTAGGTAAGTGTTGTGCATGTATGTGACATCATTTGTCAAACTTTGTGTGTGGCTTGATAGCTGATGTCTTCTGTACTCTTCACCCAAGCATTCCGTCAAAACAGATCTTGTGAGTTCCTGGAGTTTTTTGGAAATGGTAGCTAAACACAGAAAACGCATGAAAGCATTTTCTGTCTTGACACTTGGCAGCCTAAGTTCATCTCCAAGATGAGCTCAGAGTTTTATCTGAATCAGTTAATTAAGTTACGCGTATTCTTTCCAAAGCCACTTTCTTTGCTGACCTTGTTCGCAGAGTCTGGCACTGTTATCTAGGAAGGAGCCAACCCTTTATACCCTCTCCGGCTCTCTGACAGTGTAGTTTGATTATTGAAATGCTAAGTTGCCTAGTGAGAGAGAGTCTTTAAATGAATCATGCAGTGGGTTATGCATTGTGTCTCCATCTGTTATCAGTTAGAAGGTGAACCTTTCCATCCAAACATCAAGGCATATTCCAATATGCATTGTCTCTGGCTTGTTTCAGAAACATGCCAGAATGTGAAGTCTGTGAAGCATGAAGAAAAGCAAGCTGCAGACTTTTATAAAATGTTGTGCCTGTGATAGGAGGGCTGGTTTTGATGCCAAGATCAGGCTAGCAAGCAATGGTTTGGTTAGGACAGGTGTTGCCCAGAGGCACTTGCCCGTTGCAGTGGCATTTGTACTAGCGTGTGCGCAAAGCGGGAGGGTTGCACGCAGCAACGGTGTCCCTTCAGGACGTTACAGGGATGGTAGTCCCCAAACCAGCCCTTCTCCTACGCCTTCCCAAAGCTGCTGTTGAACTGTGAAAGAGGTAGGAGAGGGATCTTTCCTTTCCTACCATCCCAGGGGAGGACAGAGAGGTGTGAAGTGTCTGCATAGCAGTGACATACGTCACGATTCCAGGGGTGCTGGACCTGCACTATAGTAATAAGCAGTGTCATGAAATTACTGCTTTATTAGTCTACGAAGTGCTTCCTTAACCATTGCAAAGCATTTAGAAGAGTTCAGGAAGTGAGTATGTTCTTTCGTTAGTTTCTGGTGTGGTGACAAGGAACAAAACCAATAGAAAAGATTGGTGTTGAGTACAATACCATGTACTAGTGCTAGATGCTTGATATGGAAGACAGATGCTAAAGGTGTATCTAGAACTTAAATTAATCTGTTGCCCAAATATTTTTCCTCTTTCAGCATCCTAAATAGTAATATTTTTTTGTGTGCTGTCTTTAGAAGAGTAGGATGAGAGACCCATTACCTGCCTCAAAGGGTTTCCAGCCAAAGCTTCATGAAGTAAAAAGAGAAATATTATTTATTCTCCTTTCACAGCTACAGATATTGAGTCACAACAGGCTTGTGTCTTGACTGAAATACAGATGCTAATTCAGCGGCACAGCTGGTTTACAATTTAAGAGTTCGTTTTTTACAGTTCTGTGCATAAGCCATTTGACCATGTTTGTTTTCCTGTATCTTTCCTTAGGTGATATGTTTAACCAGTCTATTTCTAAACTACTTACCAGTGGCTCATGCATCTTAACATGGTTCCTGAAGCAGCTGATTATATTAACTGCACTAAGAGCATCTCTAATAAAGAAAACCTGCTGTTTTCTGAGCCATTCAGTCTAAATTGTTAGTGCTCTGACTGTGGGTAAAAACATGTCAAATATAACATGAATACAAATTCAAATATAAGTATATGCTGGCGTTGTATTATACTTTAAAGTATGTATCAAATACTGTTTTTTCCTGGTATTTTTTAATTCTGAGAGTCATGTTTTAGGCTGTAATTTCATCTGTCGTTCAGCTGTTTTGCTGATTGTTGAAAAAAGCTGCCCAAATGGCTGCATTCCTTCTTCATCGCCTTTACCGGATAGAATTGTTGGTCTTTAACTTTGGTACAGCTGTATGTGTCTCCGTCAAACTGAAATGATGTGAAACATTTAGTTATATATCACACTTATTTTTCTTCTAGGTGACATTACTGGCCCCACTAATAGTGTGACTAACCTCATAATATTCAGTCTCTTTCCCCCAGGAAACATGACTCTGTTCTTCCCCATTTAATTTGATGCCAGACCATGTGGTGTTTCTTTTAAGTTCTTCTTTATCTCAGTGTTGTAGTGTGGGAGACCTCTCTAGATTATTTCAATCTCTCTTCATATGTAAAGATAATGGTAACGTCCACAATGGGAAACAGTAACTGTAAGAAAGGACACAGCTTGGTGTTTCCTCTTTTTTTCTTCTCCCAACTTCAACCGTGGTCTTTCCTCTGAAAGAACGAAAACCATAGAGCTTATCAAAATAACTTACCTCCCTGACTATTGATTGTCTCCTTTAATAGTCCGTTAGAATTAGATGGAGAAAATACTTTTTAGATCTTTTGGTCTGCCCCCCTGCTAGTTCAGCTTTGTTCCCTTCATTATGCCACTGAGTGTTTCTTCTAGTTTGTTGAGAAATTATTCCACAATTTCACTGTCAGGAAGATTTTTCCTGATATGCAGCGTGCATTTTTCTCTTCTTTTTTTTTTTTTTTTTTTTATTTTATTCTGACTTTTATTATTTTTTTTTTTTTTTTTTTTTAATTTAATCTGACTATTACTAGTTATATTTCCCAGTCATTACAATATTTCTGTTCCTTTCCATGTACTTAGAAGTGTCAAGCATTCCTGCATGGGTACCTCTCAGCTATGCTAACAATTTACTGATGGTTCAGCATTTAAATATGTTTTTATGTTTTTTTAATCATCTCTTATTTCAGTACCTTAGTACTGAAATTGATAGGGAAGATTGCAGAACTGAATGTGAAAGAGGTCTATTACCTGTGATTTCCCAAGCTTTTCTTTTCCCCCTTCACTTCTACTTTTGTTATTCTGCAAATCTACTCTATTATGCTGCAAGCTTAATATAAATTTATCAACTGATATAATCTCAAGGTCACTTATTGCCTTTTAAATGTGTTTCTCTCATTACATGTATGGTCTTTGAACTAATTTCCCTGTTTTATTCAGTGTCATTTTTATGATCCATATCTCATTTTTTTTATATTTTTCTGTACAGATATCTGAGTCTGAAAGCCCTGTAAATTCTTTTGTATTAGTCTCTTTTGTATTATTTGTTCTCTTTGGTATTTACATCTGTGGTCAGTTCAGGATTTTCCATCTTTGATTCTGTTAACGTAATCATTATCCTCTTCCAGTTTGTAACAATTTTAAAACACAACTGTCGCCAAATTTGTTTTTATCAGTATGGTATCGTAAGATGTTGTCTATACTGAAATTCAGATTAGTTATTTTTCTTGCACTTTTGGTATTTTCTTTCATTATTTTTCATAAATCTACCTCATGTTTTAATTTGTGATTCAAGTATACCATGTACTTCTCCCCCAACTTGACATTTTGGTGTTGGAAGTGGTTCACTGCAGATTTGTGAGTAGTACAGTACCTCAGTGGTGCTGAGATACCCAAACTGAGTTGGCAGTGGAGCTTTTCTAAGTGAGTTCTTTCCAACCTCGTTTTCTCCAAGCGCAGTCTCCATCCCAGAACACCAGTTCTCAAGCAAATGAAGTCCTTTCTCCACAAAAGGTTACTTTCCAGCAAATATATATACATATATATATATATAAAAAATACTTGCCAGCAGTTGAAGATCTCCAAAATGAAGTATACTTAAATTAAAAGGGCTTTCCTGGCATCTTTTCATATCCCTCGTCCTTGGCGTCTCTATTCTCAGATTTTAAGTTTTCTTATGTGTAAAGTGCTCTCTGATATTTTTATATGTGATTAATCAGAAATTCAAAGCATGTGGTAATCCACTTTTTCGTGGCTATTTAATTACTATTACATATCTCTTTCTGCTGCTTAATTCAATTCAGAATAGTTGAAAGGAAAAGGGCACATCTTTTAAAATAAGGTGTGGAAAAGTTTAAAGTACCGTTAGCAAAAACCTTTCTCTGCATGCTTTAATTTCGTAATGTATGTTTGTTTATGAAATTAATCCAGAGAGGAGTTAATTCAGTTTTTTTACCTTAAATACGAGCTCCAGCTTTGTCAGCTCTTTTAAGCTGGAATGACCACCCTAAGTCCCAAAACATTGACAGCATGATTGCAATTTCGTGGAGAAACAGAACAGAGTAAATTGTTTGGGTTTATTCTGTCTGTTGATTGCATGGCAGCAGGGCAGAATTTCTGTGAAAAGTGTAAGTTTAGTCAATTTTTTGAACTGAAAGCCTTGAGGTGCTGCATTCAGCTGACCATTGTCTTTCGTGAGGTTGAAAACAGACATGCAATGACCTGTCAGCATTCTGCTGCAGTGCCATCGTGCATAAATAATTATTAGTGCTTTTTTCTGTTGACCTGCGGTCTGTACTCGGCGTCAAACTATTTATCACAGCTACCATTTGCAACTCTCAGTACACTTATTTACACTATTCTTTTATTGTGTAGTAAAATATTACCTTGGTTTTTAAAGGCTTTGACCTTTAAGGCACCCAGGTAAAGCTAACATTTTGCCAAAATCACTGTTGATCAGGGGAGTTCTGTTTTTGTGAATGCTGGTTTTGGAATGTTGGGTCTGTTTTTATGTACTGTGTTCACAAATCCTTTTATAATCACTTGGAATTGTTTTCTTCATAGTTTTGCAAAGAGAATCAAGTTCAGGCTGTCCTGAGCTGGGTGTTTCTTTAAAAACAACAACAAAAATGAGTTATGAATCAGTATGTGAAGGTTAGAAATAGTTTGGGTTTGTTTTTTGGGCTTTTTTTTTGGCTTTTTTTTTTTATTCCCAGATCTTCAGGAGTGTGTTCTACAGTGTTTCTCGTGTTTATTTCTCTCTCCCTTTTTAATTCCCCAGGTGTTCGCTATCTATTATTCCTTGCCTCTGTCCTTTGTGGTTATTTTGTGCCCTCCCATTTGCCTCTCCTGCTTTTCCTCATCATCCAGCTTGGGGTGATTCTTACTTTCCTACTTGTCTCCTTTCTTCTTCACTGCAGAGCACTGGGCATCTCAGGGCCAACAGCATCCATGACCCTGCTAGCGAGGCTGAGCAATCATCATCTTCAATTTTACTTTCCCCTGATAGTCCTCATCAGTTTGTGAAAATTTTTTTCAGGACATTAGCTCTTCGAGACCTGAGTTGTATCTAGAGAAGCAGAGCCAAAAAGTGCATCTCATTGGTGTTTCAGCTTGGTTCAGTAGTGTCCTTCTCTAGCGCATCTCCCGGTTGTCCTCACCATGCTTCCACTGTCATCCCAGAGCAATCTCAGAGTAGGCAAACTGGATTTCTTGCATGGTAAACGAAGCCAGAAGGTGCACTGCAGTCGAATTTGTGTAGCTTGGTGGATGTCGCATCCTCAGCATCAACAGTTTTGCTCTACAAGCCCGTGCTCTTGGGCTGCACTAATCGCTACGCTCAACCTGCTAGTGAGAACCCTCCTCACATGACTAGTTCTGCGGTGGGTCAGCGTTGTCCATGATTTGCTAGCTTTGTTGACTTCAAGAAGTGGACAGAGCTGTGCTAAAATAAATCCAGATATCTGTAAATGCCAGGGCAGGCTTTGGAAGAACATTCCCTTTTAGGTTTGGCAGTAAAAGAGGTCAGTGATATAAAACTGAAAATGCTCCCCTATTCTTAGTAGTATGAAATATACTATAAGGTTGCCCAGCAGGGAATTATGGAAGCAGTTGTGTAGGAAATCCGGTAAAGTTACTGTTCATATTAACCTAAAGTTCATATCCAGAAGAACCACAATTGCCATGTCTTTAAGAAGTGCACAAAAATTGATAGTTTTCAAGTGTAGTAGAGGTCTTTTCCGATATTGCTTAACAAAATTTGTATTTCTTGATATGGTTAGAACTGCAGTGTGGATGAATATTGTATTAAAGTTCTACATACACCTAAGAACAACATATGCTCCATTTAATATCTTCCTTCCTATCTCATTTTGCTTTTTCAATTTACTTTTTTATTGCAAGGCAGTAGCATAGAGCCACATAATAAATGCATTATTGAAAGTATTGAAGGTCTTAATTGATGACATAGACCCATGAATGTTTCACGCGGCAGAAAATGCAGAAGCTTTCCTGAAGGGACGCAAGGAAAGTGTTTAAATTTTAAGCAGCAAATATTGGCAGCTCTCAGAGTGGGAGCACAGCATTTAAATATTTCTCCACTGTAAGTTTTTCGTCTGTTACCACTTCTTGGGGAGAACTACCCATCTTTTCCATGTGTCCTGATACATTATGGTGTAGTAGACATGGTGGGGTTGAGCTGACGGTTGGACCTGATGATCCTAGAGGTCTTTTCCAACCTTACAGATTCCATGATCCTGCGATCAGGCTTGCTGCGCTCACGTCAGTGTTGCCATGAGCTTGCAGTCACTATCAAAAAACTCCAAACCAGATTTTGACCATACACTGACTTAAAACTGTGACCTTTTACCTAAGGAGGAAGAAGATGTTCCAGTCTTCTGTGTGCTTGAGAAAACACGGAGGCCAGGCGCAGGCAGCTTTCCAGTCAGCTGCAGTTTAGCCTCCATTTTTCTGACTGCTGTCTCAAAGGTAAAATGTCATGGTAGGCCTGCATGGCCTGTTGAACACTGGTATGAGTCTGCACCAGAGAAGCCTCTCTGCCTCCCCGTGCTTGCAGGCAAGAACAGGTATGGCTGCAGGGCTGGAGGGAGAAATCTCGCCTGAGATACCTCGCACTTGGGTATGGCGCCCTAGCCCGGCTCCAGGCTTTTGGGTGGGGCAGGACCCAGCTCTGCCTGACGAGGCAGTATCCCCGCGTGTGTCTCGCTCTCAGCTTTCTCTGAGCATGGTATACTTTGACGTTTTCTATACTTCGACTAAACAGAGCCAGAGCCCGTTCTCTGACCCTTAGGGCAAATGACACGCTACGACTCTCATGCGTGCAGGCAACCCTTTTCCTCTCGGTATGTTCTCCCACACGAAGGGAGGCTGCCTTCTCCGTGCTGCCCGCGGGGAATGGCCCGAGATCCTGCTGTGAGTGCCCGCGCCCCGTTCGGCGAGCGAGGGCCGAAAATGAGTCAGGGGATGCAGCGGTATGCCAGCGCTCGAGCTGGTGCTTTCGCTCAGCCCAGTGGACGTGCAGCCTCTGAGGCCGTGCCACAGCCGCAGTAACTGTTTGCTGCGGGCAGGAAAGAAGTGTGTCGCGTTTACACCTATTTTCCAGCCGGTACCTACACCAGCAGTAGTAACGGAGCGTTTGAAGCCTTTCCACACAGAACTGCTGCTTGCAAATCTGCCTGGGTAAATAGGTGATTGTAACTGCGCTGCAGGACAGACACGGGACGAACAAGCTTGTGAAACACTAGAGGGGAAAAAAAAAAGGACAAATAATTAAGCGGAATTCATGTCTCATAACTTTGTAATTTATGTTGCTGATGGTAAAAAAATGGGATTGTTTCAGCAGAGGGATTCAGAACAAGCAGTACGCAGGCCTTTTTTCCAGCTAGAACAATATTCCTTTAGGGCATTTTGGAAGATGCAGTAGCTGATTCCGAAGCTAATTTAACTGCGTGGATGCGCAGCGCTGTGTTTCTTAGGTGTAATTCGGGGAAGGGGACAGGTAACTAAGGTACCTATGAAGTTAATGAAGCTGCAAACTTAAGTGGCTGATGTAATTTTCACTCTTGTTTTATTTAAAGAGAGACAGCCAGCTTGGACTATAGTCAATTTACAAATAATGTTTAGATACTTACAGAAAACGCAGCACTCTGCGCTCACCAATTTTAGTGGCTCTGTAGTTACCTTTTCAAATGAACATGTTTTTTTTTTCCCCATCTCTTCACAATCTCAGTGGAACTGTAGAGGGAATTTGATCATGCGAACACTCAAACGCTGCATGATTCCTCTGCATGTAGTTTTGTGTGTAAAGTTTTGCATCTGCCCACGTGCCTGTCACACTGGAACCTCCATATTTACCAAGGAGTCAGAGAAACTGATTATCCATCGCACGGAATGATGTCAAACTCACAGAGAAATCCTGTTAGGAAAACAAAATGTGGGGGGAATGTTTTTTCTCCAGTCTCTTGCAGTTCTAATAACATTGGATGTTAGTTATAGTGTAATGGATAAAAAGGTAGAAGAAATGTGAGTTGCTGTTTAAGGACTAGTAAGTAATTTTAGTTCTTAGATGCTGTATTTTGATGGCGCCTGCTCTGGCGCATATAGAATCATTTAAAATTCATTTTACAAATAGAAATACAGAAAACGTTGTATTTCTCACTCTTGTTTGGGAACTTTTGCAGGAAGTTGTGACACACTCAGTTGTAATTGATTATTACAAAGTATTTCCCCATAGGGGCTATGTTAAGGTTGCTACCACAATTCAGATATTGCCAGTAGCTGATTTCTATTTTTGCTTTTTTTAGTATTTACTGTGCAAAATTTGGGACAATTTTCTAGAAATGCTTGACTAGAAACAGTGAACTCATGAAAGGAAAACCTATTATTATTATTGTTGTTGTTGTTGTTATTGTAACTCTTGGGTCTCCCTTTCAAGACTGGTCCTGAATATTGAGAAATCTGTGCAAGCAGAAAAAAAGAGATTGTATGTTGTCAGGTCTTGCAGCTTCTTTCAAGGAAAGGACTGTTAAATGATCCTGTAATTGACATATTGGTACTACCTCCAGTCAAAAAATCTTACTCGACAGACAGGAGATGCATTAGAGGAACTCTTTGCCTCAGCATCTTTGAAATCTGCAGGAAGGAACCCTATTTCTGTGAAATTTTACTTTTCTCTCATTCCCCATACATAATGTAAAGCAAAGCTTAATCATGGAAGTGTTGACTGTTAAGCTGCATAGTTCTGAATACATATGCAACGTGGTTTTCCGTATTTACAAGATGTCACGATTTTTCATGGAAACTGTGTAAAATACATCATGGAGGATGTTTCTCTAGGTCAGTACTCAGGCAAATTGAGACTAATTTTCCGGGAAATTCCCAATAGCACGTTTCTTCAGTGACAACTATTCTCAAACAAAACGCAGAACCATTATTTACAGCTTTGCAATGTAATATTTCTTATAATCTATCTAAACATTATTAGCTGCTTCTAAGGTTCTCAATTAATTCTCTTCACTAATGGTGTAATTTTGAAGGGCGCTAAGGTATGGTCCCTAACGGGAAAGTACGTTTTTAAAATCGGTTCATACTCAAACTCCGTACTTTGAGCAGAACCTGCTGAAGGCACCTGATAGACCCAACTTTATTCATTATAACATCACAATTTGTTTTCATTCTGTTACATCGTCGTCGTTGGTATATCACTGGAATTGAATCATGTGGATCATCATCCACCTCTATAATTTCTAGGTCCTTAAGATAATCAGTGATTTGTAGTTGCAGGAAATAAATTAATGAAAACTTGCAATTTGTAGGAGATTTTAGCTCTAAATAAGGAGCACTTTCCCAGTTGCAGAAATTGCATGTTCCTTCAGAGTTCCGCTCTTGTCATTGATATATTTAACATTTTCATTAGAATCCAACCACATCTCACATCTTTTTAACTGATTGGTCTAATCCGCCTGATTTAATTAGTATTGGCGACTTCTGTGTATAATGATGATGTGTGCCCTTAACTAAAACTCTTCATGCCTTATAAAAATCGTAAATAAAAATCACCCAGCATATCCGGTTTGGATCGTCATAAGATACTTATTTTGCTAAATTTGCATACACAAATTAAAATTATGTTAGCAAAAAACTTTTAGTCTGAGCAACTAGAGTTTGCTAGGGCACAGCCTATTCTTCCTTCCATAATCCCGTAAGTCTCAGTACACATAACCCTCCTTCCCAGACAAACTGGAGTGCCTGAACTCCCTGGGAAGTGTTTGCAGATATCTGCCTGTTGGTAGTGATGATTTATCTCAGTCCTTTCTGGAACTGAAATATTTTTTTGAGGTATCGGGAGACTTGCTTCTGTTAACCAAAAACAACAGAGGGTGCTCTTTCATACTGCATACTAACACGTATATTTCCACAGCGCTCACACCCTTGCGTTCTCTTATCTCATTATTCCTGTGCTGCTTGCCTGAATATCTCAATATCAAAAAGTTTTAAGTCAAATGTGACTGCATTAACTCTTGTGAGTTTTCTGCCCGTCCTTCCCAAGTGGCACGGTATGATCAGAGTTACCCTTCTCTTTTCTTTCCATACTGAGCTTCAGAATTTCTGCGGGGGGGGGGAGGAGTAGGGGGAAGTAAAAATCAGTAGAATAGATTATACAAGCCTTATTCTTTCGCAGTACCATTGGATCTTTTTTGTGTCATAAAGATTTTATCCAGTCCGCCTATTGGCGGGTAGCGCTCGGAGTTATTGACAGCGAAATCCAATTAGACCTCCCTACTTGTCTTGTTCATATTCTCAAATAGTTACTTAAAGAGTAGGGTTGGGAGATCTGGATTGCGTTCAGACCTCTGTCACACAATTCTTGTAAGAATTTAGGCAATTCTCTGAGCTTCATTTTTTCCATCTGTAGAATAGGAGGAATGATAATTGTGTGCCAGCTGTCTTGTGGTGGGCAGAACATTCAAAAGTTTCTCTGTTCCCATCATACTCGCAGCTCTACTGAAACGCGCTGCTTGCAAAGGTCTGCGAAGAATTTTCCACACTGACTGCTCATCATCCCTGGGAGCCAACGCTGAGGACGTGGAAACTGTCTTCAGCGCTATCCGTGCTTCTCGGGATAGTGCCCACTTGGAAAGGAGCGAAAAGCAGCAACTGCTGGGTATGCCATATTGGGCTAGCAGAAAACGTGGGGCTGCGCAGGCTGCGATGCAGAGGAGAGCAGCAAAGAGAAGCAGATCTGGGGAAGCTGTCGGGACAGGCAGGGTTGCATCTATGCCCAAAATGATTCACCTCATCCTCTGAAAGGCTTGGGTATCCAGCGACCTCGCAGTAGTCACTCACGGTCTCTAAGCTAAAGACCTGCCTTTCGGTAGTGCTGTTAATAGAAAGGGCATAAAGTGGCAAGAAATATTTTTTCTTTTAATTTGTTGCTTTATTACATAGCACGAGCTATGGCTTAATGTTTTCCTATTGCAGTGAAGGCATTTGGGGGTCTCAACCTTTCTCACTTCTCCTCCCATTACTACACATCCCTGCAAGTTCCGTGTCAGTTTTGTAGGTAATACATGTAAATACCCATTCCCAGACTGAAGGGAACTGCTCTGATGCTCGCTAGAACTCCAGACTCGTAAAGGTATCAGTTCCTCAAAGAACATTCCCTTTCTTGGGAAGACCAGTGACATGTCCAAATCTCTGAATTCGGTTTTCTGAAGTACCTCTAAAGCTGTGTGAAATCCACAGAGAGCAGAAGGCATAACGGGCCGTTGGAGTCGAGAAGTGGCTTGTGCCCAGAGATGGGGGAGGTCTTAATATTTTTGTTAAATTAGTGTTTTACAAAACTGAAGGTGTGAAAGTTTACTTTGATTGGGGATGGGATTAACTTTGATATCTGCTGTTTAATAAAGGAGAATGAACGCACACGAGAGCTGTCGCAGAAATCATTAAACATGGTATCTCTGAAACCTAGCTCATTTTCTTAAATGTATTTCTTGAAATAATACACTTTAAAAATTGGGATTTAAAAAATGTTAAGGGCAAATATTTTAAACCTATTTTGTCTTTTCAAATCTTTATCTTAATATATATGCAATTAGCACGGAAATCCGTTTTATTTGCACCTTTGGACTGTGTTCGAGGAGACTGTTTCATGTTTCTCTTTGTGTTACGGTGGATATGTATGGTTGTTATATTTTGTTTGGTTTCTTTAAAAAAGAAAAAAGGAAAGAACAAGCTCTTACAATCCAGTATTTTCATGCAAAAACACATCTTCAAAAGTGCACAACATTCTGTTCAGCGTCCCTTGCACCTGTGGCCTGTCTGCGCAGATGTAATTGCAAGACCAAGTCCAATATACTTAGGGCGAAAATACCCACTGGCTTTTTGGCAGGAGCATCTCCAGTGGCTTTTTGTTGCACAGCCACTTCAGTTTATCTGTTTCCCACACTACAAAATGTTGTTTAGAATATGCATGCGTTTAGACTTTTAGTTTCAGACTGATTTTGAAGCACTATAAAATTCAAGAAAGATATTCTTAGCTGTAAATCTCTTTTTCAAAGAAATGTCTGATCGGTTTAACCTACTATTGCTTGCGTGGTGGTTTTGTGTTTCTTTTTTTCTTAAATATTGCATGTGAGAGGAATAATGCAGCATAACGCAAAATGTTTTAGATCTGTCTACTGTTCTGTTACGGTCGATCACTTAAGCGCACGATTTTTGCTCTGTACATCTGTAAAATGGGTGTACCAGAACATAAGCGACTCAAATGATGAACAGTGTAATAAAGCAGTATATGTAACATGAGATGATGTATTAGCGCCTGATGCTGTTATTTTAAAAATACACAGATCTTTTAATCTGTAACTGGAAAATACATTGAGCTAAATGTCATGTTTTGAAATGTTAGGCAAAGATAATGTTAGTGGCAAATATCGTTGGTTTTGTGTCTTATTTAAATAGCATGCCATCTTCTTACTTTGGGTATGCGTTTAACATCTGAGGTACACCAGTTCCCAAATTCTGATCAGGCGTATTTGATTTATAATTGATAATTTATTTGGGTTGCCATGCAGATTCAGTTTCAATAGTGCAGCTCTCGAAATTAGTATTCTTCCAAAATGGCTTTGCCATAGAGTAGTTACAACACAAATCATGGGGTTTAACTTAACACGTGCTAGGTGTGGATGAGAAAAATTACTGTTATTTCTATGAGTTACCATAACAAGTATGTCAAATGTGGATTCATGGTGTGCAAATTGTGTTAGGGGATTAGAATTGGAACAGCAGTACTGACAGCAGTATTATAAAGTCAAAGCTAATTTTTAAATTTCTGTTTGTAACAACGCTGCAATGGAAAATTCAAATAATTTCAAATATTTCTGTCGGTATTTTCAGTGTGTACTGAATAATGTTGAACAATAGTAAGATCTGAAAAAGCTAGCATACAGCCCAGCATCTTAATTTCTCTTAAAATGCTTACCATTTTTGCTTATTTTACCCTTCTATTGATATCCACTTGGTAAGCCTGGGAAGCAAAAAAAAAAAAAAAAAACCCTCTTACATATCCATGATCAAAAATGAGCGCCTGATGGCCTGAAGGTTGAAATAATTATCTCTGGTGGCCGTGCAGATCTCAATGTCAAAGCTAAGAACCACAGGGCAGCAGAATTAAAGCATGAAAACTGGCATGAGCACAGACAACTGCTTGAGGCTCTTTATTACTGTTTGATACAGCAGTCCTTTGTTGGAAATCTTGTTTTTTTAGGTTCGAAAGCAACTCTGTGTGTCTAATCTCACATTTTCCTTTATCATCAATTCCATTCCTGTGATATTTACAAAACTAAGCAACATCACATGTGTTTATCCCGATTTCTGAATTAGTGTATCTGAGGCTTTCTGCTAATCTGCAGATAGGTGGCACCGTTCATACAGATTGGAAAAGCAGCGCTTCTCCCCGTTCACACTATTCCGTGC
>VWZZ01003248.1:625328-645801 GCA_013399095.1 Psophia crepitans
ATGTGATACTAATTTGCAAAGCATTTGCAGTAAAGACTTGCTGACATTTAAGAAATACCTATGTGTTCTTGTTATGTTTTGTCTATTCAGGAAAACTTAAGTGATCATAAAAGCCGTAACAAAGAGAGATTTATTTTTTTAAAAAAAAAAAAGGCAAAAAACCCCCCCACGATGCTATACATCCCTATCAGAGTTTCAAAAGGCGTTTTTCGTCAATATTTGTAATTTAAAACATATTAACAGAAAGATTTTTAAGCTGTACTTTATGTATACAAAAGGGTCACAGATGGTAAAAAGATTTGTTACCGTGAGGTGGTGTAGTGTTTTGTGATTATAAAATTAATCTGTCTCTAAATCTGTTTAAAGAGTTTTTGCCATATAATGAGCAATATAAATTATTAATATTTTCATGTTCTTAGGGACTTTCACAGCCATAATTTTACCAACACAGCTGTTTGACCCAGTGACATCATGTTTTGCATATTTTTGCATTTTAATGAGTTAGTCATTTAAAAGGTTACAAAGAAACCATAACTCATAAGTAATTAAATTATTTAGCAGAAGGAGTATAAGAAGGTCTTCTGACACAGGTCACTGTGGGAAGGAAGGAGCATCTATGAGCCGAATTGCACCTGTTTGTTGAAGATAGGTACAAACCACAAGCTTTACTTTTTGATTACAAGTGGCTGTTTTCTCAGGGCAGTGGCTGAATACATGCACACACTAAAACCAACCGAATTTTCTGTCGCTGAGATAGAAGGTTTTCAGACTGCAGTCACAAACAATGCCCAACACTGCATGGGAGTTGTCTTTTAAGACTTGGATAACTTCAGGATTTTACAGAAAACACTTGTATGTGCATGATGTGTTTCCCTTTACAGCACTGAAATACAGACCTTCCGAGAGATTGATGTTCATCTTTTTTTGTAATGGTTTAGTACATACAAGTTCTCGGAGACGAAAGGTAAAGTAGAAGAACTTGGCACCTTGGGTTGCCTTTCTGCAAGCTAAAGATGTTAGAAATCCAGACAAGCCTCAGAAGCACGCCAAAATATCCACGGTTCAGGAGGAGAAAATGTTTACGAAAAGATTGTGCGCTATTACAAAAGGGAAGGAAGCGAAGTGTATTTTAGAATAAAATACTTACTTTTTCATGTTGTGATACGTAAAAAAATACATACTAAAGCCTATTTGGGAGTATATGCCTTGTGAATTACAAATGAGAATAATTAAGACATACTGTGACACTCTCAGGGAGGAGGCAAAGTGGATTCAAAAACGAATTTGAGGTTGAGAACTTTCACTGTCAGCTAACGGGATGCTTAGAAGTACCCTAGAAACGTTAAAAAATCCCACAATCCAGCATCATATCTGCACCTTATCTGAGCACAACTTTCAGGGAGTAACTGATACTCTAGTTGGTTTCCCTAAGTTAGAACCAGTAATTACTTGTTACTTGTCTGGGTTTTATGAAGATTATTTGACTTCCCATTGTTTCCAGTGCCTTATTTTCAAATTTTTAATTTCTATCTAAATCTGAATAATCTTTCAATTAAAATCTTAGTGGAAAAGTGAAATATACATGAGGTTCTTGTTTGGGATCTTGTACCCCTCTGAAGCTGAAATTGTTGCCAGAAAAGAAAGTAAAATGGTTTCTTCAGAGAGGTGGAGGGAGCAGGGGGGGAGTTTCAGAGTACAGACTTTTAATTGCAGAAGGGGTTCCTATGAGGTAGCGTTAAAAGGTGCTGGGCCTTGAGGATAGCTGGCGAATTCGTTGTCTCCCAGGTTGTATGGACCCCAAAACTGTGTGCACTTAGTGAAGAAGAGCAGGAACTGTTTTTTGCAGCCTGGGCAGTTATTGTGGACGGATTATTTGCAGTCCTGTATCCCGCCTGCGTGGCTAGAGGGTTCAGCCCTCCAGCGTTTTCTCCAGATACCCTGAATCTCACATCAGGGAGAGGTGGTGGGGCTGAGGTTTATTAAACAACGTTTGAAGCAGCATTTGGACATGAACAGAGTTCTTTTCTGTTAATTCACAGAATTGCATGCTACAGTGTAGGTCCTTGTATTTCACTTGCCATGAGAAATAATTTTCTGCTGAAAATCCTAGTGAAATTAGTGCCCGTAAAGGCACAGAAGTTCCCTGTCAAGAATACAGTACACAAGCGAGGGAGTAAAATCCTTATGATTCATGGATGTGTCTATTGAGTTTTGGCCTTGGGAACAAACGTCATAAAACAGGATTGCAGACCTTACGCATAGACATATTTGGGGTGCTAATTATACATAGATGTAAAACATTAATTCTTTTCAAAACTTTTCAGCAGCAAACTCAAAACGTGGTAACAGCTTATCTGGTGGGTTGGGTTTGGTTTTTTTTCGCCTGGAACGTTGATTCGTTTAGTATGGCCGTGCTAGCACCAAATTAACAAATAGCGAAGTAAGACATACTAATGGCATGCTCTATACTTTCTGGCATAAAGATACTATATATGGTGAAATAAGATGAATACGGTTCTGCGTGCAGATAGATAGATACGGACCTAATGCAGTGAGGAATTAGAAGGCAGTAACAGAAAGGAAATGAAGAGTTTATTGTTTTTATAGGTCTAATATCCATTAAAAGTTAGTAACACAGCAGGTGACAGTTTGGGTAGGTGTAAAGTGAATGTTTTGAAATAAATAGCAGTTGGGTGACCTGGGATGTCAGGGCTCTAGACAAGGGTGTGTGTTTGTCAATATATCCTACATGTTTTACAGACTCCTCAGGGAACAGGGGAAGATACAATTTCACCTTTTCTGTGCCAAAACATTTTAATTATATCTTCTTCCAAGTACAGCGGTTCAGTAACCAAGGAGCTGACATTGATGCATGTGTTGATAAAGCTGCAAACATTCAAAATGAGATTAACAAAGATTTTGAGGAAAGGGTGACAGCTAATTTTGCACAGTATTCTGCATCTAATTCAGGTCAGTGTAATGATAGAATATTTTATAACTGTTGTGTCATCCAAAGGGACTTTTATGATGCTTTGTGTATTTGAGGATTTGTGTATGTGAAAGTATAGTTCTTAATACATCATTCAAACAGGTTATACGTTTTTTATTGAATGTCTGCTGGTTGTAGCCGTAAATAGGAATAAACTTCAGCATTTAGAAGCAATTTTATATATCCATCAGCATTCATCACAGCAATAGGTTCCTTTTGTCTAATTCACCTTGAAAGCATTGACTTCAGATGTGAAACGGAACCAAAACGACCGTGCCCGTTTTGCGGCATCGCTTAATATTTGCAAAAAGATCGGATGGAAAGTTGTATTAAGTGTATTTAAATAATCGAACTGTAGTTTCTTTGTATTGTGTGAGACCTTTTGAGAACATCTCAATGTATTTCTGTTCTATTCTCCTCCTTGTTTGAAGGCAACTGACATTCTTCTTTCACTTTTCTTTTTGTTTGTGAAATTTTCTCCTTTTTTTTTTTATCCACTCACTTCTCCATCTGCTTTCACTTTTGTTTGCTTGGGCCGTCTCTCATCCCAACTTGATAATGAGGAATGCGGTGTGACCCTGACCTCTATCAGCCCATGCGTGACCTTCTGACTCCCCCACATCACCTTTGACCTTCTCTTTGACAGCTTGATTAATTACCCTGTGTTATGATTTATGAGTAAGTGCTATGTAAAAATAATAGACAACAGGTGGTCCTCTAAAAACTTTTTGTGGCATGTTTTCTTTTCCTGCCTAACTTGATGAGCTATTTTAAGTTGGGAACTTAGTGGGACAATGTGTGTTTGGCAGTAACACGGCATTTTTACACACTTGGACACAGCGCTGGAATTCAGGCAGCCGAGGTGTAGCCGGGATGGAAATATCGCAAAGTATTCGCAGGGCGCAGTTGCCAAAGTGTACATTGCGTGGAAACAGAAAGCGGAGTCAACTGACATTTCAGGCGTTTCAGTCTCAGGTCACGTCTTGAGAAAATTGCTCAAATAATGGAGGGGGCATTTTTCAAGCTGAGCTGCATCTCCAACAGCTATGTTTACTTTAATGCTTCACTAGTGACTTCTGATTGGTTGTCATGACCTCATCCCGCAGTTGCACCTACGATGTCGCAACAGTGACATAGATGTACCCGTCTCGTGGAAAAGATGGGAAATGAGCAGAACATACATCTTTCAAAAAGATGAACGGACATCGCTGTGTCCCTTTTAACCACGGGCAAGTTTAAGAGCCGAGGACTTTAGTTGCATTTCCCCTGGGAATTAACTCCAGTCTTGTTGCCAGCAATCCAAATAAAATCCTGAACTTGAATATTCAGATTGATAAAGCTTAGGAACATGATCTCTTTCAGACCCTCAGTTGCAGTCCGAAAAGATAGTTACACAGGTCAAAAGATTCCTCTCCAGCCCTGACCTCTCTGGTCGCATATGGCGTCCCATCTTGGCGGATTAATATGCAGAGCTGAATGCTTTCAGCTCATTATTCATGTGGCCAGGCAGAAGAGATTTCAAAAGATTTGCCGTTTACCTCAAATACTTTGGGGTTCTTCTTTTTAACCTTACTCTTGCCGTCAGAGGCAATAATTTCGGAATTCCTTCTCTTTTGAACATCTCACTTGAACTTCCAGTAAGAGGCAGAAAGTACCGCTCCAATGCTGGCTTGTGCGTTTCGGTGGAAAAGGCCCTTCTGCGTTGCTCTGGCTTTGTAGTAAAGGCATTGTAACCGAGGTTCGTGGTTCTTTCCAACGCTGGACTTTGTCAGTCTGCTTTTCCTTTCATCATCATTTGCTGGCTCAATCAGAAGTATTAATTGTATTTGCGTTTATGAACCTGCAAGTGACGTTTGCACATAACCTACTACATCCAGAAGTAGTTACCTGGAGGATGCTGGTAGTTTAGTGTAGATTACATTTTACTTACCCTGAAGCATTAGAATTTGGGGAAATAGCTGTTAATTGGTTGTTTTAGTCTGAGAAAGAAACTGTAATTGTATCCATTGAACTCAAAGATTAGAGGCTGGGACTCGTATTTATCAGTGTCTCTCCCAATTATTGCATCTCATCACAGATAGGCTAATGGGGGGTGCAGGCAGACCTTGGCTTCTGTGCAGCATCGGTATTCTTGGAGACCTGTGGTAGAGTGCAGGGCTGGGCTTCTTTCAGTCAGCTGAAGATTGATGGAAGGGGGGGTTCTCTCAAAGTTTACCTTTTTACCATGAGAAAAACTGTGCACTTTAGAGAGTTCTTTCTGTGTGCATCGGACGCACGGGAGAAACTACGCCACTGCTAGGTACGTTGAAGACCTAGCTAATGTTTTGCTTGATGGCGGCAAGCTTTAAGAACTCTCCTGGATTATGGTACTTAGATCGCAGGTCACTAAGTTCTCATGATGCTCTAAGCCCATCATAGCTGGAATTGATGTTTTTAATGCATTGTGAGGTATACACTTCTGAACGTAACTTCCATTAAAAGAGGTACTTTTTAATGAATGTGATTTTCTCTTTGCTTAACAGTCGTGCCAAAGAATGTGTATCTTGCGTATTGTTAATTTGCTGAAGGCCTTTTTTTTTTATATTAGTGGTCTTGCACACTCGGTTTTGCATTGACTTGCACTCTGCTCAGCCCTGTGTTAGTGCATTAGTGAGGAGTTCCACCTTTTTTTAATTTTCTGATTGCACTGAACTTTAATGACGCAGCTAATGGTGCCCACATGCAATACATATTTTAAAAATTGAACTTCAAAGCCACATTGCTTATGTAGACGTTATTTAGAGCTGAGTATTCCTTTTCAGTAGAAAAAGCTTGTGCTAAGGCTGAATGGGAGAGGTTGCAATTGGGTACAGTTTAGCAGTCATTTTGTTTTTCCATGTTGCTTTATACATATTGCTCTCAAATCTTGTTTCTGGTGCCACTGTTTACATCTTGCAATTTAGGATGCAGAAGTACCAGGGAAAGGGTAATACACCGCATCACGTAAGCAAAACAGTCCAAAAAGAGATTATTTTCCTGAGAGAAAGTCTTATGAATTGTAAGAAGGGTTTGGTTTTTTCTCAATTATGAGAAAACTTATCTCAGCTTTTACTCAGTTATTGTAATTGTACTGACAGGAAAGGCCTGCTACCCGGGAGAAATTTTGAAAGAAACATTCAGAGGGAGACATGTTACACTGCTTAAAATATAATTGATAAAAATCCTTTAATTGATTTGTGAAATAGTGAATTTAAAAATGAAATCATATTTCATCTGTTGATGTCTCTGTGAAAAATTGACATTGTGTCCTCATAAAATTGGACAAATGAGTCATGTAATTTTCAGTTACATAATCAATAACTTAGACAAATTCTACTTCTTTGATGATTTATGTGTCTGTTTTGTGGTCAGCTTGTGGACATAGAGTTTCAAATCCCCGTAACACTTGTAGACCTGTAATAAACACATGAATTTTGCATTTGCCATTGTACAGAAAGCAAAACCAATAGATATGCAGAACATGTCTGCTCGAAACAAGGGGATCAAGAAGACGAAGAGCACAGAAAGCCCCAAAACCACCAAGTACCTGCCAAGTAGAGCAAAAACTTGGTCCTACTCTGCCACTATCGAGCTCAAAACCCTTTCACCTGAGGTGCCTAGTTTAGTCACGTTTGTAAGCTGTGTTCTCCCCCGCGATGGATTTTGGGCTTTGATTCCAAGTTGGAGATTTTACGTGTTAACAGAACAGTGTTGTGTGTTGATACAGCCAGCAATGGTGAGGGTGGATTTTAAACTTTGTCTTCTTCAGTTTTCCGTTTTCCTTTGCCTTTCCCCCTTTGATTATTTATTTATTTGCCTGTTTGTTTATATTTATCCGGGCTCAGTTCCCTCAGCAGGGAGGGCAGGGAAGCGACATGACAGGAGACCGCTTACTCACGGCGCCGCGTCTAGCGAGGAGGCAATTTTCTCTTTGGCCTATGGTGACCTTTTTTGACTACGTCCCTTACGCCAGAGACAGTGTCCTGAATGCCTCTATTTCACCCTGTTTAGCAGAGTGCAACCGGGCCCTTTAACTTGGTTTTTGGTGGGAGGAGAAGCTACGGCAGACGTTTGAGAAGGGCACAAGGACGAGGGGTAGGAACTCCCTTCAGATGCGATTTTGATAACTAGTCGAGTGTGTCCAACTGTAGAAAATCACCGAGTGACAATCTGTCTACCTGACAGTGGCCACAATGCGCTACAAGGTTTGTGAATGACTCTACAGATTAGAATAAAGAGAGCCCAAATAAAGTATCTTTTGTTGGTGTGGGCTTGGTTTGCTCTGGCCAACTAGGTATGGGGACCTCTTTGATCCTCGTGCCTAGCCCAAGTGCAAAACGAAGCACCAAGTGAAAAGCTGGAATAAAGCTGTTCGGTTGGACAATTAATATAGACGTTTCCAAAAAGTAAGTCTTTATTAAAATTTAGTTTTAAAGGACAGCTTGATTTTGACTGGGAATGCATGGTAACTTTAAGGACTCATCTGTTAAATGCACGTGCTTCTCTTTTCTCCCTCCATTTGCGATTATATCTTCCACGAATATTACAATTCTTGTGTGATTTGCCATCATTTAAAAATCATAATAAAATGATTGGCTGATTTATTCAAGATTTACTTCTCATTCATAAATTCATGTATTTTTCAACCAGCTCATTTTCTGAGGCACAAAAATGCAGCTGGTATGCTCAAAAGCATCCTGTAGGTCACGAATTTTCTCTGGGTTTGTTGAATGTGGGACGTAATCCCAGTGAAGTTTTAAAGCAGATTTAAAGATGTACTTAAAAGTCATCTTCACAGTGGAAGAGTTGACTTGTAAGCAATACCACTGCATCAGTTTCAGTATTGATTCATTGTGGCTGCCGCTATTGGCTTTTGCGTGGTATGCTTGTTGTCAGCTAGACAAAAGGGTTTACTATTTTAAACTGCGGTGAATAATTTTCACATGCTTTCTTTTTTATATATATATATATATATGTATGTATGAAGTCCCTTCATCCTTTATATTTTAAAGGTTTTTATTGGCCAAGTATAAAGCTTTTTGTTCATCATTATGTAGAGATCTTAAAATAATATTTTGCTTTTAGTTCTTGTACGGTTTTCTGAAAAAGTCGTATAAAGTGCTTATGAATAAAACAACATATTAAATTATTTTAAAGGTAAAACAGGCAACTTTTCTGACACTGAGGGATGTGTATGAGCGTAACTGCACGCACAGACACACATTCACACATCAATATCCCTTTAATGACAGAAATGAAACAAACAGTATTCTTAAAATACCCTGCTATAAATCATGTTGTGTGAACTTAGCGAAATAAATATAAAAGTTTTTAAGAGCATTAAAGTAAATGCAAAGCATTTTCAAGCATTAAATCTCCCTTTTTGTATTTATTCTTTTTGTGTGTGCCTGTCTCTTCTAAAACAGGAAGGCTATGGAGTAATAGTACTGAATCCCAATGAGAACTACATTGAAGTGGAGAAGACAAAAGCCCAAGTACAGCCGTCTTCTGATAGCTCAGATGAACCTGCAGAAAAGAGGGAAAGAAGAGATAAAATCCAGAAGGAAACAAAGAAGCGACGTGACTTCTACGAAAAGTATCGGAATCCACAAAAAGAAAAAGAAACTATGCAGATGTATATTAGAGTAAGTGTCTTTTGGTTTTGCTTGCCCTTCTTTAATGGTGTACGGGTATGTTTACTGTCCACGTTGGCTAACAAAAATGCTTTTTTAAAAACAAACACATTATCAAGATGGCATTCAGGAGTTCATACAGAGTTCCCAGCTCTTTATTCTATTGATATTTTTTGTCACTTATTGAATGTGAAGTTTTGGAAGAGTTACAAAACATTCCTTTCTAATTTCAAAGGGAAACTTCAAATAAACCCCAGAGGAACTCACTGGTTCTATCAAGAAAGAGAATGATTTAAGGCAGACTTTGTAAAAATTATTTTATCAACAGAGGTGTACATAAGAAACACTTTATAGTGCAGCTTAGGCAACATATTAGCTTCACATCATGCACGCATTTATAGGGTTATATTGTCTTATACTGAGGAGGCAGTAGTTATAGCCTGATAGTTTAACATATTACCTGCTGAATTAATACTGTATTGTGGAAAATACCGGTGTTCATCTTGTGTGGTAGCAGATTTACCCTATAATGTATTGTTTTCATATGAGCAGCCATCCATTGTGTTTCAGCTGAACTTCTGAAGGCAGATAAAGGAGGAGAGTTATTAATATCTTAATAAATATTTAAGCTAGAATAGTTCGAGAATGGTGTAATGAGGAAACTCTGTCCCTCGCTCTTTTCTTACTCAGTGAACCTTTGCACTTTGTAATGCTACCAGCATGGGATCGTTATAACAGTGCTACCCAAGGATTTCTAATTCTGCAGGGGGCACAAACAATATTATTTGCACTTTGACACATTCTGCTTCATATACATACTATGCATTATACATTCGAGACCGAGTCATGCAATTTCCAAAGCCCTTATTATGAAAGTTAGCATTTTCATTCAACAGTAAAAACATGTCAGAAACGCCACAGTGTAGTTAAAACAGTGAAATTGTGTGTGCCTTTCTGGTGCAAAACAGAGAAAAATCCAGCAAAGGACACATTAGAATCATCTTACATTTTAACGTGTTCTTATTAATTGTGGTTTAGTGTAAAAAATGTTTCTCGGAGAAGCACAGCTGTACCGGCCAGTTAAAAGGGTTTGAAACCTGGATGCGAGATTATCACCAGTACCAGAAATATTACTGTGTCTTTTGAGAAACATCTCGCTATGAGTATGGGAAACAAAAGGATGCATATACATATTCACAGTCACCAAGAGGGCACTGGTTTTTCTGTTCGCTGCTTTTTATGAGAAATGCCATTCTGCCCACCAGACAGATCTGGCTTTTTAAGAGGGGCGACCAGGCTTGTTTCAAGGTCCATCAGAAGCCGGTGGACGATGTTGCTGTATCGTCCAGAAAGGCGTTAAGTCAGCATGCTGGTCCAGTGCGCTCTTGTTGAAAGTGGACCTTTTTTTGATACCGTTTCAGCAGTTCCACCTTCTTGTGGCTCTTTTGCTTGATGAGGTATGGAACGTGGCTTCAGGAGGTTTGACGCCCAGAAGGCTAAATGTGTGACTCTGTCCCGTTTTCTCTGTTGGCGCAGCTCTGTGCCTCAAATCTGACTGTTGGCGTTCCATTTATCTGATTTGCTTCAAACCAAGGAAAGAAGCAGCATAAGTTTTAGTGAAAGAGTGGCTGGTGGTCTCCTTTCCTGGGCAAATTAACTGAAATCGGGATTTCTGACACAGTTGTTGTTTTATTCTGAAAGAATTCTTTGGTGGTATTTCCATAGTGGTCTCTAGTACAGAGAGTTTTGTGAAATAGATTGAAAAACATCCCTGCTTTGATGTGTGGTAGGACAAATTATTGCAATTTTCTTGCCTATCGGATTCTGATACAAAACTGCACCCCCAGTAGGGTGCAGCTTACTCTTTTGGGCAGAATTGCTAAGCTTTTAGGTGGTTGCAAGAGGAGCTGTGAACACGGCATGCTCTCCTCCACCTTGCTGGCCACAGACACAGTTGTCAGTCTGTCCAGGCATAGCATGATGCAAACGAAATGGTGAGGTGTCCTGTTCGCGATGTATTTCTTGCCTCTCATGCTTGGGTCCGTAAAATTATGTGTGCTACAGGAATCATGCTTCGTTTGCACCCTGGGACTTCCTGATGGGCTTTCCACAACCACAGGCTGCTGGGGGTATGGTGTTGGACCTGGTCTGGGGTAATCTCAAAAGGCAATTCAGCTGTGAGCTTTACTTTACTGTGTAGTATAGCGTACGTTTGGCTCGCTGGGCTCTTGAAATAAAGCATTGTCACTCCAGAGAAATATTTAAGGATGGTATCTGCTTTGTAATGATCTCATCAAAGAGTTTTAAAAACTCGAGCAAGCCTTAAGTCATCTTTGCCAAGCAGGGAAGACTGGTAGAGAGAGACTAGATGTAAAATACCCTCAGAAGAGAATGCATCAAATGCATCTAACGTTGAAGGAAAATATTTGTGTGTCAAATATGCTGGAGAAATTGTTTCAGACTGTTACGTAGCAGGAATAAATATCACGGGTTGTGTTCTCATAGGGTAATTGAGATCTGTTGTGATGTGATGAGGAAATGCCATGTGAACAAATTAAAGCTTTCTGGATGATGCTTACACTTTTGCAGTTAGATTTTTCCAAGAATATGGAAAAATTGAAATTTTCCCTGGTAAATTTATTTAAATATTTTCTTTATTTGCGCATTAAAAAAACAACAAATAGGTGGGATACTTAAGAATATGTAAAACCAAAGGCTTAAAATACAAAATCTCAAAATTGCACTGCATTTTTTTGTGCGAAATGAGTACAAATAAAAATGACTTTCGGAGCGTGTAGTGCATTAAGCATAGTGCTTGAAAGATCAAAGTACTTATTGTTTCATGCTGGAAGTTTCCATAACTATGAAATAATGTACTTTCTGGCATACATTATAGCTTGTTAAAGGGACTAATTTGGTCTGGGCAATAAACATCATGTCAAACGTTATGGCAGAAAAACCTGCTTAATATGTTTCGTAATAAGACAGAATTTTTTGTTCTTGAAAACACCTGCCAACTGAATTCACGAGTGAAGACAGAAAATGTCATCAATTCACTGACAATCTTATAAATTTGGTTTCTTTTTTGTCGGTGCAAACCGAGGAGAAAACTTCTTAATAATCAACATTGACTATAATACTTTATGGAACGATTAAACAAAAGCATTTTACTTTTATATAACATGCTAATGAATGGATATGAATTTTAATACTGTTCAGATTTTAACAAGCATATTGCAAGCAGATCGTTTTAAAAGCATCTGGGTTTTAATGTGTTGAATGGAGGATTGAGTCAAATAGCTAAATATGTACATACATCCTTTTAAAAAACATATTTTTATTCTTACTTACAGATACTACCATTTTTTTCTTAGACCACCAGAGGCTGCTGCTGTACATATTGGCTAATGCTTCCCCCCAGAAGCTTAATACCCTAGCCAACCTTCATTTATTACCGAACTAAACTGAGAATTTGTTGATCTCTAACCTTTTTCTATGGAAACAGATCGTACAGGCTTAAATGTGACATGATTATTCCCTCCATCCTCCAAGCCATCTCCCACTCCCTACAGATTTTCACATTGACAGTGTCTTCGCTACGTTAAAAGACACTTAGAAATGTAAATCAGTATTTATCCCATTCTAAATAGCATTTGCCACTTAAACAAGTATACTGAGTGGATTCTGAAATGTTATTAAAGGAAAAAAGTATAAATCATATAATTTTATAATGATAGTAATTTGCAGTAATGTTGTCGCCACAATAGCTGGAGGATATCAAAGAGGCAACGAGGAAGAAGTAGGAAGTACTTTTATCAGACCAACTGATGGGGTCAGGTTTGCTGGGCAGAAGGGATAAGCCTTTCCCAGGCTTCTGTGCTAGGAATTTTGTCCTTTTTCTTCCACCAAGCTTAGCTGCTTTAATAATTCTTCCTGCAAATATTATTTTTACTATAGCGCGGCCTACAACAGTGCTATTTATACTAACAGCATATCAATGAAATTAAATTAATTTTGGATGTAACATACTTTTCGTAAATATTTTTTTCCCATCTTCTGCCAGAGATTAAATAGGAAAAGATCATGCGCAACTAATTAATTTGTTTTACTAAAAATGGATGCATCAGAATAATTTGTGCCAGTATTTAGGAGAAAGCGGTAAAAGGCAGGTTTATTAATACACGGTTAAGTACGCAGCGGCTGCTGGCGGGCAGGAAATCCTGGCAGGCGCGCAAGCACAGTTGTGCCGTTCCTGCTTGTCGTTCGCTACGGCTGACACGAGGCATCGCCTGGCTGAAGGTCACCGCAGGAGCGTCCGCCTGTGCAGGGCGACCTTTCGGCGCAGCGGATTTATTCCGCGTTGGCGGTGGAGCCGTTTCCCACCGTAGCTGCGGTCCTGCCAGCTGCGCGGGGCTGGCCCCGTGGCTATCCCTGGGCAGATGCGGGCTCCCTCTGCCTACCCTGTGACTTGGCACGGCGCGCGCCCGCTCTCCTCCAGAGCCTGTGTGACTGCGTTAGCGTGCTGCTGAGACCAAGCTAATAAGCCCTTTATTCCACCAGAAGAGACAAAATGACAAGCGCTGGGCAGACAGCTCCCAAGAGCTAAGCGACGTTTTCCAGCACAGAGAAAGTCCGTGGCAGACCCCAGCATCAGGACCCAAACCTCCAAAGTCTCAGTCCAGCATTTGTATTGCAACGCATTTATTTTTTTTTCCCTCCTCTCACAACATTGAGTTACTTTACCTATGCATCCGAAATAACACATGGTTTTACTCTGTCTATATTTACCTTTTGAAGTCCATTATTTCCTTCTGTTTCTGTGAAACGTTTCACTTTTAAGCAGCAGCGAAATCATGCAGGCAATGCAAAACTCATGCAAACTGCTTAGAAACTACCGTGGCTTTATTGTTCTTTGCCTCAGGTACCGCTGGGCGTTCAGAGGTGAAAAAGACTGCATTCCAGGGTCTGGGGGTGTAAACATGTCTTGAGCTTCTGAGTGCCCTGGAGAGATCTGCCCCATGTCCTGTAGGACCTGCAGCACCCCAGTCCGGCAGCTGGAAGCCAAGCGGACTCTAAAGCACCTCAGATGGCACTGAGCACCTACAGTTAGGCCTCCACATCACTGCTAAAGGGTCAGAGGAGCTTTAAGTTCCTATAGTAACGTCTATATAACAGGAAAAATATGTATCTGTCATACTTCATTCTATAGATACCACAATCAATAGTCATCTTACATTAAATAGCTGAGGTGAGAAGAGTTTAAAGTGTAGTAGCTTTCAATAATTTATGCATAGGCTATTTAGCTTGTGCAGTTTGATTAGGTACTTTTAAGAATCCTGAGACTGTGAGGACTTCTTGTGGTATGTTATGCATCTACAAGTCTGGAAAAGTTCTATTTGTCTTCTTTTCCTTGAGCAAAGGGGAACAGAGGCACAGATAATCACTGAAAGAAGATTTTGCATCTCTTCAAGAGCATTACTGGCTCTTCTTTCTGCCATACCCTCTCTTTGTTCTGCGTTTCACAAGTAAGGTTTAGTCAAAGAAAAGGAATAAATCGGGGCCATCTAGCTTTGGTGTCTTTCAGACATTTCATTACATGATGCTGACAAAATGTACATTGTTAGATCTGGCTCCTAAAACATGAGGCAAGCCGTGCGAGTTTCCCAAAGAAAGAACCAGCTTGCATCTCTCCTCCCACCGCGAGCCGTACGGTGCCCCCGTTGTGCTAAAAGAGGTCAGGTGAGTCCCATTTCCTTTCAGGCAGGACTCAGGCTCGATAAACCTGGCCAGTTAGTGACTAATGGTAAAGAAAACTAGCTCAGCAGAAAGCAGACCTACTTGTTGAAGGCAAAGGTGAATAAAATTATTCAAACTTCTTGTACTCGGGTAGTTCTTGTCTTTGATTGAGGATAGATAGCGGTGAAGGACTGAAAAGACTTTGTAGGTCATCTGGTCCGTCCTCCTGCCAGTAGAGATTACTGTCTGCAAGAATCCTTCATAGGGTATCTTACAGAATCAAAGGATAATATCCTTTTAGCTAATGTCCGAAAAAAGGATAATGTCCTCTAACGTAGTGCATGCATGTTTTGATGCTAGATTTCACTGTGTTTTGGAAAACTGGCAGAAAAAATTTAGCAGAGGCTGAAGTGGCAACATGCACCTTTTAGCAAAACTTGGAGATTCTTTACTTTTTTTTTTCTTGAGGAGCTAGTCAGCCATAAGAGCCGTGAGAGATACAGTGAGAGATGATGAAAATTAATTTCTGAGACAAATACATACAGTCACCTTAAGATGAATGATGCTGTTGCAAAATAAACCTTTTTTTGTGGGAACCCCGTACCTAAAAATATTAATGGGTTTTGGGTAGGGGGATATGAGGACTGCACTGTGATGCACGGAGGTCAGCAAAACATTTGTGGAGCCCTGAGAAATGAATGTCAGCAGACAGGGAACTGGGACACAGGATACGGTGTGTGCAAGGATGTTGTTTTCGCCTCTGCCACTGAAAACAAAGCAAAAATTCAGGAAAAAATACGTAAAGAAAAATCTAGCTTTTGGGGTGAAGATAAATCTGGTAGTTCCTCTGCAGTCTGCTTGGCTGCCTGCAGCAGTGGCAGCTGCCAGAGGGGCTAGAAGTAGTGGAGGAAACAGTGGCATGGAGGAATGTGGAATAAGCTGCCCAGAAAAAACACCAGTTCCTACCCTGCAATTCACAGGTGGCTGACAATTTGAAAAATTAATTATTTTAGCCCTTCCATTCTTTACATTTTAAAATCCTTACGAAAGAAGGATTTTGCTAACCAAAAACCTTACTTTTTGTGAATTTACATACGGTGTGATGTTATTTTGAATTGTTTGCCTTTTGACAACGAGGTTTATCTTTTTAATCAGCGTGTTGTCGTCCCCATACAGGCAAAGAAATATGCCTTGCTGTGAGCTCTGAGGAGAGCAGAGTCACAACCTCCATTCTTGCTATGCCTTAGTGAACTCTGTAGCTGATCAGCATGCCCCGAGAACTACCTTTTGCCAGATTCAGAGCTGTTTTAACTTCATTTTCATACTGTCCAGACAGAAGTCGGTTTCCTAAGGTACTCTGTTTTACAGTATCTCCAGCTATAAACCTGTCCAAATTTTGAGAAATCTTCCCGTTCTTCTCTCGGCTGAATCCTTGTTTTATCCTTCTCTCCCTGGCTAAAAGGGGATGCTAAACTCATCAAAAACACCTTTGTATTTGTCTTTTGTGGTCACAAACCTGTAGTGAGAGGTTTGCTCCCTTGCATGGGCTGCATGCTGTTCAGACCCACTCTTCTGCACTGCGTTATTTAACAGCAGATCCTCGTTCTCAGTATTTTTTGATCAGTGCTTGGCAAGAGAGAATTTGTCGATACACAATGAGGTATATTTTCTTTATTATCCAGTAATACTTGAATTTTAGTTAGTTTTCCCAATAGATGGCACTGCGTGGAGGGAAACTACTGACTAAAGAAAGACCAAGTTGCATTCCGAGTTACCACGAGTTGTGTGTGTTGAGGAGCCTTAAGTTGTTCCAGGCTTCAAAGCAGCAGCTGGGGAGCTTCTAGTTTGGTCCTTTTAGCAAAAGCTGGCGTGAGAAGTGCATCACAGCTGTATGGAACAGGTTCTTCAGAAAGAAGGGGACATCCCTGGGTTAGTAGCTTTTGACAAACATCACGCTCCCTCTCTGGCTGGTACGCACTGTGAGCGGTGTACGTGTACGTCAGGGCGGCACGCGCTCCGGTTGCCGTGCTGCTGCTATACCAGGAGGGATCTGTAGTTCACCATCAGGATGTGCTGCAATAACTTCCCATGCATCCAGCCAAGTGTCAATTTTTTAGTTCTTTAATAGAATACTGCTCCTGGTTGCTAACCCTCTATGCCTCTGGGAAAAGAAAAAAAAATACAGCAAAAATACTACATCTGTTTTTTTCATGTCATTACCGAATTAGGGAGCGAGTGGAAGAGTTGCTCTGTCCCAAAAGACTTACTTTACAGCTTACACGTTGTTCAGTATCACTTAAATTTGAGCCAGTCGTGATGCCTGTAATGCTGCATGAATTACACGGGGCAGTTCCCCCTTACACGCACACGCAACTGCACGTGCGTGCGTGTGCACGCAGGCACTACCTACACTAAAGCACACCAAACCTACGCATGTTCTTGCGTGTTCAGCATCCTGCAGACTCCGCAGGAGGGGGGCTCTGAGGTGATGTGTGCCAGCATGGCGTACATAAGACCAGAAAGTTTCCTTTTTACCAAAAGCGAGGATTTAATTGGTGCATCTAGTCATACAGTATAGCAAGAAATTTAAAAAGCTGTTAATTCAGACAATATGCCTGGTACTTCATAAGCCTCTGCAACGTGTTTGTTCTTCAGGACTGGTGTTTCCTTCCAGGATGGTTTTTCATTCCTATCTCCCATCTCTTCCACCTGCTGTGTAACTGAATAATCTGATTTCATGGATCTTGCAAGTTCAGACTATATCCTAGAAAAGTGGGCAATTGACATTATCACTTAATTGTGTCACAGCCACTCTGTTCTTAACCTGGGAAAACAGAAGCCTTAATTGCGTGAGACATTAAGAAGACAGATATTTATTTCTTTTAGGGATCTGGTTTGCTGAGGAATTCTTTTGAAGTTAGAGAATTAAGTAATGAACAAATTTATCAAAGCTTAGACTTCGTAAGTAGTTCTGAAAGATTTTTAGGTTCTGCAATTAACTTTGTGGTCTTACCCTTTGATAAGTCAGTGCCCTCACACATTCCACCTTGCAGTACACCTCTCCGAGACGCTGGGTACTCGGCTTGGCCTGTTGTTTGAAAAATGAGCACGCACGTTTGATGACAGGATCATGTTATTCATCATGTGTCCTTTCCACTGGCTGCCAAGAAGGGTAGGCTTATGTTTAACGGCTGTTGCTTATTTTTAAATCCTTCCCAGGGAAGACCTTGGCCACGTATGAAGTCCTTGTTGAGGTATGTCAAGCTTCCAGACAGTGTGTGCTGTGCAAGTCTCTGGCTGCTTTGCCTTAAGTGGGCAAAAGAGTTATTGCTGTGATAGATCTTGAAATCACAGAACCCCGGATTGGTTTGGGTGGGAAGGGAGCTCCCAGCCCACCCAGCGCTGCCACGGGCAGGGACACCCCCCACCAGCCCAGGCTGCCCAAAGCCCCATCCAGCCTGGCCTTGGGCACTGCCAGGGAGCCAGGGGCAGCCACAGCTTCTCGGGGCACCCTGTGCCAGGGCCTCAGCACCCTCATCATAAAAAATGTGTTCCTTACCTGATTCGATCATGGATTCCACTTGTCTTAAATATCGTGCTGCTGCTGCTGGCTGGCTGTTCGTTATGTTCCTTTACCCTTTCCTTTCCCTTTCTGTTTTGAACTATCTCAGCTGACTGATAGAGTTTGGCTGATCTTTAAACGGATTTTTATCCTGATGGGCACCAGACAGTGTTATCGCTGGAGCGGAATGCTGCCGTTACTCTGTACAGTGGTGGTAAATAACCATAGTGTGGTTTGCTAACAACACTACGAAATAATGCCTGTTTTGACCGGCAGATAAAGTGAACAAGCAAAATTCAGCTCTGCTAGACTCAGCAAAGACAGGCTGCAGTTGCAAAAGGTGACCACTGCCTCAGTTGTGCTGGGGGTCCACAGAGCGTATGAAAGTTGGAAAGAAAAGGTCACGACATGGAAATACGTTGTATATAAGTTTGTGTCTGCAGTGGCAGTCATCTGCAGGACCTCTGTGAAGTGCGTGTTCAAAGTCGCTCTGTCTCAAATGTGTGTGGTTTAAGGTTTGGAGAACTTCAACATACATTTTTACACTTCTGCGACACTGCATCTACAGAGCTCGCTCTTGTTGCTTTTGCTTTAAAGTTTCAGGCATGGCCCTTGTGACCAGTCATGGCTGACACTGCTTTGAGCATAGTATTGGAGAGCACCTACAGAGGTGCCCTCCAGCTGATGTGGTTCAGTGGTTCTACATTACTGAGTTCCACCTCAGCCATCAAAGAAGCGTTTAAGCTATGGATAGGTTTTCTGGACATTGTGGAGAGAAACAAATTTCCGTGTCTCAGAACCTTTAGTATTAATGAGGTTGGGGTTGATCACTTACAAAGAGCAGACTGGGGTGGTTGAGACTTGGAAGCCCACCTAGCTATTAGCATGTTTAATACCATGTGGTCTTGCACAAGTGCTGCTACAGAAATGCACATTGAAAGATGCAGGTCCCTCCAGACAGACAGTAGTGTTTCTCGGCACTTTTCACACAGGCAGGTCGAGCAGAACGTTCATGATTTCTTTAGAGATCAAGAAATTCCCCAAGCCAGATCATCTGCTTAGATTTGCTGAAGGACCTTAAGAGGTACAGCAGTAGGAGTTTTTTCACATGTGTTCTCCATATGTTATTGGCATGCCCATTTTTTAATAATGGGGAGGATACAAGTGCTGTCCATGTCCTTCCTACTCCCTCTCCTTTGTTATGTCTTCAGCAAAAAAGGGTTTTGCCTACATTGTTAATCTGAGTCCACAAACTTTCATTTTAAACTACAAAGCAGTTCTTGAGTTGTGGGAAGAGAAGAAATACCCTGTGACATTCACATTCATTATTTGCCAAGTGTGTGCTCAGAAGAGGATAGACATGGCAGCATTAAAAAAGCTGCAACTTTATAAAGCGTTAGCGAACAGTGGTTTAATTAAGCTGGTGCACAACCGCTTGTTAGAAGATTTTGTCTACACTTAGTTTCAAAGTTAGACCTGAATCTGTATCTTAGCTGTAGGCCAGTGCATTTAACTACAGGTTGCCTTGAAGCCCTTGGACAGGCTCCTGGTTCCTCCTCATCTGTTAAACCTCTGCCCATGTTCGTGAAGGATTATGCATTATTAAAGATGCTACATATCTCCTGTCCGGTTTTCTTTGAATGCTCTTCATTGGAAGGAACCTGATCGTGCAGACACCTCCAAAACTGATCCCTGCTACTCGATGGAGAGGCAGTTTTGGGTATTCTGGCGTTGTGGTGGGACATCGGGCACAGCGAATGCCATCACAGCTTGGAGGGTTTCCAGGACATCTGGAACCTGGCAGCTATCAATTCTTACCGCTCATTGTCAGCTTTATTACTGAATAAGGCTTAAACTTCAAAATATGTTAGTGTGGAAACATTTGGACTAACAGAGCTAAACTACAAAAAATAGCAAAATATGTTAAATGTGGACTGTTAAACACTGTTCAACTGTTGTTGACCATAAGAGCTACAAGAGCTCTTCCGTAGTCTCAGTTAGCCTGAAGGATCTGGTTAACCATCTCCTACAGGATGTCCAGATCCTGAGACAACTTACCCAGAGCATTCATGGGGTTACAGCTTTGCTGCTGCCAACATGAAGGACAGGTCCTGCAGTTGTCCAGGTCCATTCTTCTGCACAATTTCTTACTTCTCCAGAGCAGGATGGAGACAGTCCCGCTTCTCTTTTCCTGTTTATCCTCATTCCATTCCCTGTGACCAAGCACTGAGACATTTCATGGCAATATGGAGGAGTGGTGTGTTGACCCTGACTGACTGCCAGGTGACCCGCAAAATACTCTATAATATAATACATAAAATACAATGAGAGGCTCGTGGGTCGAGGTAAGGACAGGGAGATTACTTGACAGTTACTGTCACGGGCAAAACAGATTCAACGTGGCAAAATTAATTTATTGCCAATCCAAAGTCAGAGTAGGGTAGTGAGAAATAAAGCCAAACTGTAAAACACCTCCCCCCACCCCTCCCTTCTTCCCGGGCTCAACTTCACTCCCCATTTCTCTCCCTCCTCCCC
>VWZZ01003248.1:646419-710689 GCA_013399095.1 Psophia crepitans
GCAGGGGAACCTCTGCTCCCCATCACCCCTCCCTGGGCTGCAGGGGGACAGCCTGCCTCCCCATGGGCTGCCCTACGGGCCGCAGGGGAACCTCTGCTCTGGCACCTGGAGCATCTCCTGCTCCTCCTTCTGCACCGACCTGGGTGTCTGCAGGGCTGTTCCTCTCACACCTTCTCACTCCTCTCTCCGGCTGCTGTTGTGCAGCTGGATTTTTCCCCCTTGTAAACTCGGTTGCGCCAGAGGCACTGCCGCCGTCACTGATGGGCTCGACCTTGGCCAGCGCTGGGTCGTCTTGGAGCCAGCTGGAGCTGGGAGAAGCTTCTGACATCTTTTCACATTAGCCACCCCTGCAGCCCTTCCACTACCAAAACCTTGCCAGGCAACCCAGTACAGAGGATTGTATCATTTCCTTACACCCTTTCCCTTAAGGTCTTGACTAACATTGCTATTGTATACCTTAATGAGCACCTTGCTGCCTTCGCCCTGTGGATACGCTCTACATCTTGCTTTTGCCACTCACCCAAAGTTATTTCTTCCTGCCCAAACAGCAAGAAGTAGCAACCCTCACAGCAGAAAGACCTGAGGAGTCCTAAGGACCTCCTTAAGCAGGAAGAGGTGCTAAATCAATAATGCTTCTGTCTTTTTCTGATTAATTTTATTGGGTCTGCACCATCATTGATGAGCCGTTTTTTTCAGAGAGGCTCTGGTAGCGGGGTGGCATGGCAGAGCCCAGCAGACAGGCAAAATGGGGTTTAGTTTTTGCCAAATAAATACATGGCTGGTTTCTTCGCATTGTTGTCTGTTTTCATCCTGATGGGATGTTTTACAGCAAACCTGTAAAAACTTTGATGAAAAATATTGAAAGAGTAATCTGTAAGGCAGACTATGTATGCATCATGGTACAGAGAAGTTTAACAAAAGGAACTCCAAGGATAGAATTCTTTTTAATTACAGCACAGTAAGGTCCAAGCCTCCAAAACTAGGTAATGGTTGGAATGAGTGCAGGTTGCCGATGTTGAATCTTACTTAATCTTTGTTTTAAAACACATCACACAAATGGTGCTGGGTAATAAAGGATTAAAATGGCATCAGGGACCATTTATAAGAGTAACAAAAGCTACATCCTTGTGGTTTTTTGACAGTTTATTTTTCTTATCCCACCCACCAGCACAGACATCATAGGTTATGTATTCTACAGAAGACACGTATTATTCTCAAGATCTTCCGTGATCTCTGGAATTTCTGTTTTGTTATTGTTCAGTCTATAATCTCAGTAAGACCCCCAATGTTTGGACTGTGCTGCCTGAGTTAGAAGATTGCTCCCAATTTTCCAGCCAGGTCAACCAAAAACATTAAGATATGATAGAGGGTCAGTGGAAGAAATTCATATCAAAACAACTGCTCACCATGTCATTATGACAACCTGCTGTAACAAATGTGCTTCTGTTTTAACTTATGACAATTAATTGCTAAAAGTAATTTAATCTGACAGTGGCAAGATGTTGAAAGACTCGTGAAGATGTCATAAAAGCGACCTTTCTGCCCATGTGCAACCAAAAGCCATTTTTAACAAGGAGCCTCAAAAACAGTACAACTTCTTTTGTACTTTGTTAATTAGTTATTGATTTGAAACAATGCTCTGCCAAATATTGTCAGATTAGCTAGACGCCAGCAAGGTCACGGTGTGACAGCCTAGTCCTGATAATCTTATGGTATATAAGAATTCTTTTTTTCTCTGAACCTTTTGTTCTGATATCCTGAGAATTACATTTCCTGGCTTTAGCATTTGTGCTAATTTAAAATACAGCCAATCTGTCTGTTATGTAGTTGGATGTTTTGAGTTGTTAAAAAATGACACTGCCTTAGAAGAAAATTGCCAGTGATCTAATGTCTAATGATCTTTGGCGGTGGCGATGCACCGCTGCTGCAATGCCAACGCCCTCGCTAATCTGAGCGGAAAAGAGCCTGCTTTAATAAAATGGTCAGCGCAAGGGAGTCACAGGGTTCAAGCCAGAGGTAAAACAAGCAAGTCTTGGGGTTTTTTAGTGGCTCATCAGGATTAAAGATCATTTCCTAGCCTACGTTATTGCGAAACAAAAATAACGGAGGTGGGTCTGGATGGGAAAACCGAGAAGCAGAATTAGGGCTTGAATAGCTCAACATTCATCTTCTCAGATTATTGAAATGAGAACCAACAGAAAACGCAAATCTGAATTTCAGATTGTGTTTGTCATCTATTTAGGTAATTATTTTATGAGTTAATGGCAGTTCCTTCAAATACAATTAATTGCAGTACAATACGTATTAAGGCAATTTGGCAAATCTTTATAACTGTACATTAAATAAATAGTGTATCAGTTTACTTAAAGCGCTGAGCACTTGGCTCTCTTTATTAGGAGAAATCAAATAGCTCTGAGCCTGTTAAATCAATCTTTCACTTAAATAACTGCTCTTGAGTGTATGTAATAGAGACAAAGATGTCAAGAAGAAAAATACAGGGTGAAACCGTTCTATTTAGTTTAACTCGTGTGAGAGATGTAAACTCTGTAACAGAGACTTTATAGCATAGCTTTGTTCTGAAGCCATAGCTGTTAATGAAAATACTAAGTTGTTGTTTTACTTAAATGTGTTGAAGTTTGTTAGATTCATTGTTTCCTGTGGTGGGGAAATCTGCGTTTTTCTTGGCCAAAATGCTATTTTTCTTGCAATAGCATGGTTAAAAAAAAAAGTCTGTTTCTCATTACAACATATAAACAGATTGAAAGAACTGGAAAGTAAAATAGTCTTTAAGTACTTTAGGAAATAGAGAAATAATGCTTCTGCATGACTTCCATTAGGAGTTTTTGAACGTTTCAGATGCATTCGCTTCAAAAGAAATTGGTTTTAGTGTTTAGAAAAATACATGTAATCATTTAAACAACTGGCAGAGTCTCTCTTTGTGTCTTACGAAGATAATTCTTTTTGTAAAATTATTGTATTCATTTTTATTTAGTTGCCCCCCACAATTAATCCGTTAATCACCAGAAACATGGCTGGTAGGGAAGACAGCTGCGAAGATACAACCTTATGGTCTGTTTTAGAAATGCTCTTTTGTTCCCATAATTCGATCACACAAAAGACCATCTTTGGAGATGTTCGTTACATTAGGCAGAAGTACGTTGTGGGCAGAATCTTGATCCCTGAAACTAAGTAGTTTGGAAAGAAAGTGTGAGGAGACGTAAAGAAGATGCAGGTAAAACGTAGGGATATGTACCAGCGGCATCATACTGAAATGCAACTGCCCCAGTCTGGGGGGATTTTTACCAATTCAGGTCTCTTTGGCCAAACTGCTGCTGTTGTTCTTTGACTTAGAATATATAGGTCCACCCGCGGAGGCTGGCACATGCCATGCTCGGAGCATCACGGCACGCGGATTTTCATGTGAACTTCGCAGGTATTTGTCAATAGCCATGGTACGGCTGTGTAGACAGGATCGGTCAGAGGAACTGTTGTCACAGCTCTGGTCCGACGAGTTTCCCCAGGCAGGATTTCCAAGCTCTTTTCTAGAAGATGCTGCTTCAAATTCAGACTTCCTTCACCTGCAACCCTGCAAGCTATACGAAGAGGGGATAAAAATATCAAGAAAGCAAAAATACAAATGTCTGTCAGAGAGGTAAAAGGGAAATTAGTTCTTTTTTTCTTACATAAAACTTCCTTTGGTTCATTTCCCTCCTTCCTCCTATTCTCTTCTCCTGCACCTCTTTCCTCTTGGTGAGTCAGCAATGTTCTTGTCCCCAGGTTAAAAAAGACAAATGTCGTATTTGTGTTTATTTACATTCTTGTCTTAATGACAATTAGCTTAGGTGGCTCCTACCATGCCTATCAATTTGGAAACAGTATTAAAAATGGAGATACTGCAGATATTCAGGGGCAAGATCTGTTTTGAAGGAGAGCTTTTAACTAATTAATCTCCAGCTCAATAAGGAGCAACTGACCACTAAGATTAAAAAAAAAAAAGCGCCTGCAACCAGTCATTTAAAATACCAACCCCCATTCCTGGAGATGATAATTAAGAGCCACTGAGAAGCGGATTTTATCTGAATTTTTCTTTTTTTGGTCTCCTTCCCTGCACTTTACCAGAAGATGGTTGGGTGGTGATGACAGGACATGCCAGACTCCGGCTGAAGTAATAACAGGAAAATCCAGGCTGAAACAACAGCCTGACAAAGTTGTCTTACCCTGGCTGACAAGCAGATACTTTAACGAGGGAGATGATGCTATAACAACATTTCAGACTTCATTAATTTAGCCTGAGATCTGGGTTTTACTTTATAAACAGCAAACCCCTTCAAGTTAGAAAGTGCCTTGAATTTCGTAATAGAAGGCTGAAGAAATAGGGAGGGCATTTGAACACGGTGGCCTTGCAGCAGAAAATACTCGCCGTGCCGAGGGGCCGAGTCTTTGCTGCACGCAGTCGTTGCGCGTCGGGCAGCGCAGGTCACGTCCGCTGCTTGCTTGGTTTATTTTTGCACAGATCCGCGGCCGAACTCGACGCGCGCGGCTGTCGGTTCAGATGCAAATCTCAGAAGTTTCACCTGTAAAGCGAGCCTTTTAAAAAATAAGCTCATATATTCCTGTAACACGTGCGAGGTCCTCACACGGCGGCGGTCTGAAGGCCTCCCGCGAAGGCTGACGTTCGCCAGAACTGAAATGCAGCCTTAGGTCGGCGGTGCATTCGTGCAGCTGAGACCACCGGCACCTCTGCGAAGAGTATCTGTGGGCGTGATTTGAGGCCATTGTGTGCCTTTCGAAATATTATAAATCGGGGTAGGAGCCAGGTCCCATGCCCAGAGGGTGGAAAGGGGTTTGATTTCCAGGGTGAGCATGTTCCTCACTGAGCAGAGGTGGTTGGAGCAGTTCAGAAGCCGGAGGAGAGAGTGGTTCTGGGGTTTTTTTCATTCAGAAGTAGCTCGAGGTTGTTGATCGGGAGCTGTTTTAGTTGAAGGCTTAGCTGGGAAAACTCTTTTCTGGCTTGGAGTTGCTTCGGCTTTTTCTCTTGTGTGCAATAAAGCTGGATATAGAGGGGAGAAGTAACTCCCTCCTGCTGCCCCGGGGGAGGTTAGGATCCGAGCTCCCTCTGTTCCCACATATATATAGCATAGCTCTGAATTTTATTTCCTGACCACCATCACCAGGGAAAGCCCAGCTTGCATCTGAAGTGGGAAAAGTGGGACAGGATCCGAAGTCGTCTTGGACGGTAATTGCGGTGGGAGCTGGGGAGAACAGGGGCCCCAGGGAGGAGCCAAAATATGAAACGTAAAAAGCCTGGCTAGACAGCACCAGTCTTGCATTAGCTAAAACCTGTCGTTTTAAACCTAATCTCAGCAGTCGTGCCATAGCGAAGCACGGGCATCGCTGCCTCCTCCCAAGCCAGCCCTTCATCCCCTTTGCACCGACAGTGACGATTTAAATATTGTCTCAGTCTGCCAAATGTATTTTTGTTTTACATCTTTTATCTGGCTACTAGATATGCCAGATATTGCATGTTTCATGTAATACTCACTCATTTAGCAGGTCTGTCGAGGTTGCCTGCTTTCCTGATCAATTGTCGGGCGTTTTTGAGGTGGGACTACTCTCTGACTTAATGTGATGTGTATTTAACTGCAATATATAAGACTCCTGGTCTTCTATTCTGCTGCTGACTGTATACACACAAGGTCTTTATTACTGGGACTTCATGAGCAATATTGGGAACATTTCCATCACTGGCCCACTTCACAAATAAAATAGGCACAAGAAATTACACGGAATCATCTCAAATAGATCTGGGAATAAGACTGAGATCCATAATATGAAAAATACAACCTTAAGTCACTTTACCATATTGCTTTCCGAAGGCATGAGGCAAATAATAATGCTGGCTATGCTATTTATATCTGCGACTCCACAAATAATCAGACTCAGCTATTGTGATGGCTGGTCTCTCCGTCTGTCTCAAAGGCAGCTGCTACCTACTGCCAGAGCATGTATCTTGCCCCCATCTCAGAAGGTGCCCTTAAAAAGATAATATAGTCTTTTTATTTCCCCAATTATTCCTGCAAGATGAGTGGAAGAGGCTGGCATTTTTACATCCAAAGGCTGTTGGCTTAATCCCTGCTAAGGTCATAAGTAAGGAAAAATAGAATGTGACTGTTTCTGAATGCATGTGAATACAGTTGTTGAATAAAATAACGTCACTCACCAGTAACGCATTTGCATTATTTTAGTGTTGAACCTTTGTGGATTCAACACTCCGTGTCTCCACAGAGCTACACCAGACGTTGGTGACCATGAACCCGCTCTGCCGCCTACACAGCTGATCAAATCCCCTGGGCTGGCGGTGTTTTAATACGGCAAAGTATGCAAATGCAATCTGTACAGAGCCCGGAGAAGAAGGGAGGAAAGAAAGGTGTCCTCCATTCAAACTCTAAAGGCCAAAGCATCTATGATTTTATCTCTTCCCCTGTTGTTTTCTCCCAAGTCATATTTTTCACTCAACACGGGATACAATAGCTAAAATAACTCCCTTGACCCGCTGCTTAGTCTTCATTATCCTTGCTTCCTAGTGCTCTGAGCAGGACCTGCTAAACTGAATTTCAGATGCATATTGTCAGGTTTAAGATTTGTTACAAATTTGCCTGCACCATCACTTCTGCTCCCCTGTCTTCTCCCCTAGTCCCGGCTGCTTTTGCGCTGAGACCATCTTGACTTTGTTACCTTTGTCTGCTCTCTTCTGCAGCCTCCTTTCATCTTGTTCCATATAGCTGTGCTCGCCCCATCGTAAAAGGCAGCCCATCGCTATCCCTCCTGAAAATCCAGTTCTGCAACAGCCAGCCCATCTTCCTGTATGTGAATTTCCGTATGTATATAACATACAGACTGATGTCACCTGCTTCAGTAAGAAAGCAGAAGTACAATTCCTGCAGTTAGTAAGATGTCCTGCTGCCTCCTGGGGTCAGCTCTCGGGCCGTAGTACGAAACATTTCAGAAATATCTGCGCAAGTGTTCTCTAAATTCTGTGATTAAAATGGTAAAAAGAGGTTTTCAGGTAGATGGGATGCTTCCAAATACACTGGAATTTCTCCGTTAAAGATCAAATCTTGTTAAATGGCCTGAGTTAGACACTTGGAAGTCTTGTCTTCAGGTCCTTATGCTGCAGAAAAATACTAATAGATGTTTGTTGCCACTTTTTTCCTCGTTTGGGTTGCTGTCCTTTCCTTGCTTTTCTCCTCTTCCCTGGTTGTAATCCCACAGCTGCTATCTTTGGGGGAAAAAAACACATGCTAGCTATTATTTTTTTTTGGCTTCTGTTCCAGCTTTCATCCCTTCAAAGCCTCTTAGACCTTGTCCTGCACTGAGGCTTTGGAGCTGCTCTGATGATCATAAACCATCATACGGTTTCATTATGTTACATCATAATGAAACCATTTTTGTCTCATATAAGGTGAATATTTGCAGACGGAATGAGGGAAATGCAGCAAGTGATGAGCATCACTTGTACCTGTGAGGGTGCTCTTGGAGGAGGAGAATAGAGGGCAGCTGTTGGGAGAGCTCTGTGCCAGAAGAGGAGGTGGTGCAGCAGAAGGGGCAAAAGAGGCTTGATACTACCTTTAATTTTAATCTGAGTACTGTGAAAGGATGGAAAGTGTATAAAGAGGAGTGAGGTGTAAAGGCAAGTACAAAGAAGGGGGTGCAGTGATGGGAGGACACAAGCAGGACACAGGAGCTGCGAGGGGTGAGACGGGGTATTGCCAGTGGTGGCCAACACCAAGTGCCCATCTCTGAGTTGTTGGAGTCTTCAAAGGGACGGAAGTGCTGTTTTTACCTCCATTGGTGTTCAAGCAAGTGGCAGAGGTCCTCCAGACCTATCAGGTACCTAATTATAATAGAATCGTAGGATCTCCTGAGTTGTAAGAGACCCCCAAGGCCCACCAGCCCAACCCCTGGCCCCACACAGGCCCAGCCCCATCACAGCAGATGGCTGAGAACGTTGGCCAGACGCTGCTTGAACTCAGCCCAGCTCGGGGCGGTGACCACTGCCCTGGGGAGCCTGTGCCAGGGCCCCACCACCCTCTGGGGGAAGAACCTTCTCCTGATCTCCACCCTAACCCTCCCCTGGGGCAGCTCCAGGCCGTTCCCTGGGGTTCTGTCGCTGGGCCCCAGAGGGAGGAGATCAGCGCCTGCCCCTTGGCTCCCCCTCGGGAGGAAGCTGGAGGCCCCATGAGCTCTGCCCTCAGCCTCCTCTTCTCCAAGCTGAACCAGCCCAGGGCCTTCAGCCTCTCCTCACACACCTTCCCCTCCAGACCCTTCCCCACCTTTGTTGCCCTCCTCTGGACACTTCCCAACAGTTTTGTGTCCTTAAGATTAGGCCAGAGCTTCACAAACCCTGCCACGGCAGGAATTGGAATCTTCCCCATTTGCTTGTCTGCAGCATTCACCACCCATGCTTTCCAGTCTCTAATACAGCTGCGTACATATACACACATACATTAACTTGACATTCGAAGTCTTGCTTTCTAGCCAAAGTTTCCAGCGACATCCATTTAATTTTTACTGGGTCCATCACCAGTAAGAGTGCTGCAAAACGTGATGCTGGCCCGAGTCAGGTTATGGCAATCAAGAGCTGCATACCAGCAGGCAACAAACCATCCCTTTCCTTTGCTGTTCGTTTCGGGCCTTCAAACATATAATTTTCTTTTGAATAGAGCAGGGTTTTCTGTACAGAAAAATATATCTTCCATTGTGCAGAAGATTAGCGAGTCGCCTCTGAAAACGCTGTTTCACCCTGGATTGTTTCAGTGACAGACCGCTACTTCAAGGTTGCATTTTTTATATTTTTTTACATTATATACAAATTTAATGTAATCATTTTTTGGGAGGGTTGGGGGAATTGCAAAAGTTTTCCCGCCCCAAGGCTCACTGAGGGCATGGGACAACCTGTACGCAACCGCCAAGGTCCTGCTGGTGGGGCTGGATCTGGTATCTCCAGGGAAGGATGGAGACAGGAGACCTGATCCTTCTCCATCTCTCTGCCTCCCCGCCAGCGTGCAGTTCTGTTCTCCCGTATTTAACACATGTACCATACTTGTTTACAGTAGCTCATCGAGCTAGAAGGAGAAATTGTTTTGCTGTGATAAGCAGTAATTATAGAAACCACCTTCAAGTAAATTGTTAAAAAGCTATTCAGTTGTGTGGCATATTTCCCTATTTGTATGCATTTCACTTTTCACTTGTCACAAAAAAAATGTGATTCCAACTCATTGATTTAAAAAAAACAAAGTAAAAGGAGAGAGCTGTCACCGTAGCTTAAAATTAATTTGATTTTCTTGATTTGATTTTTTTGAGTTTTGATAAATTAGAAGTTTAAGATGGGATCTGAGCAGCTCTGCCTCAGTAAAGCCTGTAGTTGTTCGAGGCCTCCAGCTCTTACCCCATGTGTAACTTTCCAGCAACAGGTTACTTTGCAGGGGGGGAAGTAAAATTTGGCATGGAAACAGGAAATATGTGAACCTGTCACAGTAAGCAGTCTCAAAGGGCAAGCTGCTTTGCAGGAGCTAATTAACCTTAGGAAATAATTACACAAATATGCAAATGTTGTTTAGATAATTCCATGTGTTATCAACTCAGGTAGTCCATCATAACTGCAGACCTTGCAATGTCTAGGTGTTAGAATCTGGCATGGTTGATAAGGCTGCGGTTGCTGCATCACTTCAGCTTGGTATTTAACAATTAATGACTGTGATATTACATTAGTAAATTCAACCTGTTTTTTGAATGCAACAGAACGTAACGCTGTATTCGCTGTGCGCACACTGCTTATCTGTGTATTCCTAATGGCTCCAGCCATTAAAATGTTATATACCTTTCAACCCGGAGCGTTGGCAGTATTGGGAAAAATGACAGACCGAAATCTGTGGTCTCTTCCTCCAGTTCTTTGCACAATGGATGGCCCAAAACCAGTCACTTTGGGTTTTCAGGGACTTAGAAACTGCTCCAGGGAGAACTTTAAATCTGCAAGCCAGTTTTCTCAAAGCAAAACCTCTTTCAGAAACGAGACGAGGAGCAGCGTTTTATCAAGCGTGTTTCTGTTAGCACTGTGCAGACCCCGAGACAACGTGGTCGTGGGCTGCCATTCTTGGTGCAAGGTCTCCCTAAAACCAAGCCCAGCTGGTCTAGGCTGGAGCAGCACAGGATGTCCCTAGTCCATGCCAGGACTTGAGCTGAGGATGACCAGATCGGTGACTGGCCACCTCTTCCCTACCGCAAGCTGCCACTTCAGGCAGCTGTAGGAGAGGTTCTGGCCCTGGGATATTGAATGGCTTCGTATTTGTGAGAAATATGAATTTATTAATCATTGTAATTTCATTTTCGTAGGCTGTACTACTAAACTATTTGATTAAACTTTTGATATTAAAGCGAAAAAGTCCATATTAACCATTTATGATCATTTTTTGAGATTGCTGTTTTAAGTGAGGCATTTTTTATGCATATTTAAGAGTGTTTAAAACAACTGGGGGGAAAAAGGGTCTGTCATCACTAGAAAAGGGAATCTATTCTTAAACCAATTATTTGTGAATACTCATTTCTTCCTCGTGAAATAAAATTTCACGTATTTGCAAACGCCTGATGTTCACTTCACATTCAAAAGGCAGATGTCCATGGGGTAAGAGCATCTTTCTGGTTAGCCCTGTGCACCTGTCATTAACTGAATCAGAACCTGGTACCTGGCTAATTATATTCTACGTTACTTTTATGGATGCCTCTTTTATAGCAGGTTCCGGAAATGTGTGCCTTCTCCAGCATTCAGGGAGATGAATAAAAATAACATCAGCAATCTGAAATACCGTGGCGATACTTGTGTTAAATGATTTTAACCACCTTTATCTCCAAGGCAATCTTCAGTGGGATTTGCTGCGTGCGAGTGTGACAGGTATTCAATATCTGATAGTCTCCGCAGCGCTGGTAGTCACCGATGGCAAGCGAGGTGTATTCGCTCTGTTTTTATTGGCGCGAGGAACTGAAATACAGTAGTTAATAGGAGAGAAAGACACAGGCGTCCCTTCATTTGTTAGTGAACTAGAGGGTAAACCTTACTGATACCGTTGCGTTAGAAACGGAGGCGGGTAAGATTTTGCATAACGGGGGCACAAGCGAGGGTTGTGCCTTCTGTCCTCAGAGCATCTGTGCGTTCCCCACCCAGCACCGCGGGACTGGGGTGCAGGAGTCCAGGCTGGAGGTGCCTGCTCCGCAGCAAGCCTGGTGTCTGCTGGTGTGTTACTTTGCGTTGGTTCAGCATCATATAATGTGGTTCTGAATGTATTATTATCTTTTTATTATTATTTCTAAATATATATATTGGGGAGCACAGGGTGGAAGAGATTTTCAGAGAGATGCAGACCTGCAGCCACGACTTCCACACCTCCAAAACATCGAAGTGCTTATTTAGCCGCAGAATTACCGGTTGCAGATGATGAACTTTCAGCAGCTGGAAATTTAAGTTCAGCTTCCCCAGCACCTTTACCTCTCAGTCTGTTTCACAAATGAGAACACACTCAGCCTCAGCTGCCTTCAAAGGTACATGGCATGATTTCTCCATTCCTTTCTGTAGGATCATATAGATAATTATATAAAGCATGACCAAAACACCCCCACTTTATCAAATAATTCAGCAAGGTGGTATATAAGTGCACTGTATTTAGCTGCAATGGAAAGGAGGAAAGAAACAGCTGCCTGAAACTGTCACCTTTTGTACTGGAACTGCAGCATCCAGGCTCATAATTCCACCCAGGCGGGGCAGAGGAGGTCAATCCTGATGGACCCAGCACAACTCGAAATCCCAGGGAGACCGGCCGCACGCTGCAGTGCCCGCTCCCACAGCCAGCTGTGTCCCGTACGGACGCGGCGCCGGCTTCTTCTCCTCCCGAATTGTTTAACGCACGGGCTTGTTACGAGGGGAAAATACAAGCAGATGCTCTGAGGAAAGAGCTTTTCTTCTGAACACGCACAACTCCTCCGAACTCCTTCTCGCACATATGTGCGTTTCTTACCTTGTTTAGGGTTTAGCAGAGTGTGTACAGCAACACAGTTTGTCCTGATATTTTGTGGGGGTTTTTTCGGTGGTAACAAAGGAAACCGTAGTCACAGTCTGTATCCAACTCGTTCTAGCTCATTTCTTTCTGTTTTTATAAAACCCTGTTGAGTCTTCATACTGGGCTGTGAAGCTGTGCAGTTAATGATTTGGTTTACTACCCCACTGGTTTTGCTTTAATTGGTGGAAGGTTTTTTGGGCTGAGTTTCTGAATCCTTCGGAAGCTTCTTGCTGCTTAGTCTTATAGAAACCCTAAAACTGTGTGCTGTTCCTAGCAGCATGTAGAATGAGAAATAGAAAATACCTGAAAATGCAATATTAACCAGAAACAGCCTCTTTTGTGAGAACATTCAGCCAGGGCTAGGTACCTGTACAAAAACTGCTGTTGCGAGAATTAATGGTAACATTATTTAGAAACAAATATCTTCTGAATATCTATCTAAAATAATTCTTTTAGGTAAACTAGTTATTTTAAAACGCTCCTGGTGTTTTAATGTGCCTTTTCCATATGTATCGTAATTAGAGCACATCACTTTTCTGTTAAGAAACTCCAGTTCAAGTTGTCCTTCAGCTTTATCTTAATGATTGGTCTGTCAATCATATTTTCCTTATGAAATTTCTTTTGAAAAAGAAATTTCCCTCTTTCCACACAAAGGGAGGGTTCTTTACCTCCTTTACCTATCTCTACAATCAAATTTCAAAACAGGGTTGAAAGAAAATAAGCGCTTTCTCACGCTGAGGTGGTTTACAGTAGTTGATACGTAATTAGTTAAAACTATGTTCTGTCATAGTCAGTCAAGAGCAGAATCTGTCCAGGATTAAGAAGAGTATCTTCAGTGCTTTTTGGCAAATTTGATAAATATGTTTTAATCGCTCCTACCTTAGAGGGAAAAAAAAGATTTAAAAGCACATAATTGTTTTAAAAGCTTTGGGTCCAGATCCATAAAGATTTGTAGCCATCTTACTCTTACTTAGGAAACTTGGCATGAGAATAGAAGTAAAAGCCTAAATCCACCATGTTATTTAGTTGTCTGTCTTCCCATTGATTTTAGGCACTCATAAAAGCTTAAATTCCCAAAACAGAGTTTCAGAATGGGACTGAGACCAAAATCACTTCAGTGCTCTTGGTGAAGCCGCAGTAATTCCCACCACGTAATTAGCATCTTACGATTGCCAGTGGCTTTTGTTGGTTTGTACTTTATTTTCCCCAAAGAACTGAGGCTTTTGTGGTCTGCGCCTGGGTCACCTCTGGGTATGAAGTTGTCGGTGGAGCAGAGCAAAGGGAAAAGGGATGCAGATTTCAAGAAATGACATGTCCTTGACTGATCAGCTCTTTCTGACACAAGAAAGCCTGGAAAGCTCCTACCGCGTTGTGCTGGAGGTGGAGCAGGGCACCTGGGAGAGAGCGTCTCGTCACCTGAATCTAGGCAGGCTGGTAGTTACGACATGGACAACCTGAGAAATAAGTAAAATACAGAGAGGTGCAGGGCTTTCCAAGAACCTCTAAGGTGGAAGTGGGAGAGCACAACCCCACCTAAAGTCAGCATAAATCAGACGAGTGTGTTCAGTGACTCTTGCATTGGCTGGCGTTCACAGATTCTTGATCAGTAATAAGAAAAAGCATTGCCCTGACTACCAGAGACCCCAAAGTAATGGCTGATGTGTAAGCAGTCAAGAGGTCTTTTATCTGCTCTGTGTCTCACAGTCTGCAAGTTGCACAAAGCAGCATTTAAAAGAGTAGTTGCAAATATTGTAATTTTAATATTTGGCAGATGTCTGTTGGCCCGTAATATGAAAAAATTGTAAGGACTGAAATTATATTTATATTGTTCCTACTTGTTTTTATTTGTTTTATCAGGCTAAGGCTTAACTGCTTTAAACAAACCATCAGTGAACAAACATTTGACAAAGAGTTGTCAAAAGAATGAAAATCAGAGCAGTGGCTCATAATTTCTTTGAATGCCTCTGTTTAGCTGAATTGCCATCATGGTATTTAGAGAAAATCTTGCAGATGCATAATTTTTGTTGTATTTATTAAAATAAGCCACAATAAAGCAACAGTTTTACCGCCTTTAAATTGCAATCTTAAATTTCTTTTAGTTAGGGAAATGAATCTGTTCTTTTTTTGACACTGGAGTATATTCATTTGAGGTTTATTTTAGCAAAACATTTTGCCATATAGGAACATGTTGCTTTTAGACAGAATTGCCAGTTTTTAAAAGGTAATTGTCACAAACGTAATTTCTTTCTGCAGGATAATGGATCTCCTGAAGAACATGCAATTTATGTTTGGGACCATTTTATTTCCCAGTCAGCTGCAGAGAACGTGTTTTTTGTTGCTCACAGTTATGGCGGACTTGCCTTTGTAGAGCTGGTAAGTGTGACTTCTCCGTTGCCTTCTTTCCTGACATCTTCCACAGATTTTCTAAATTCTTGGTGATCACCTTCTTGAGAGCAGCCGGTTAGGCGCAACTTTGAACCAATGGTCAGGCACGTATCTGTGAGGATTTCTTTGCAACTGGAAGGTCACTGCATTTTTCTCTGGGTTTGAGTTGGACAGTAAGGTCCCAAGTGTGCATGAACCTGAAAGCCTGTGGGAAGACAAAATGGGTTGCATCCTCCTTGTCCAGGCCGTGTGCTGAAAGACAGGACTCCGTGATTTTCTGCTCCGGGGCAGAAAGTCAGGAAGTCAAGACTGAGAACACGTAAGAACAGTTTTAAAGCAAAGTCACAGTAACAAGTGCGCCTTTTTGCGTACAGATCAGAAATGAACATGAAGGGAAATTTGGCAGGTTTACCCAATTTTGCAGTTTTTCCACAAAGGTCTGCAGAAGTTGCTGGAAGGACTTTTTTTTTTTTTTCCCCCCCCATTTAATAGGCTCTGGATAAAGCCTGCAGGGATGTAAGGTGGGGAGGGCTCTGCTCAGTTTAAGGCTGCCCTACCCCTGGTGCTGGGACTGCTGCACATCCAGTTTGTCAGGCCTTCACCCTTTTCTCTGAAGACAAATTTGTTGACCCCATCTGGTATACAAAGTCACCTGTTGAACTTGTGTACCTCTCTTGGAGCATAGCTATAGTCTCCTCACTTAATTGTGAAATGCTGGTGTAATCGGGACGTGCTTTACTATAGAAAGCTAAAAATAAATTTAAAAGTCACGTTTATTTTGGAAACGTAGATTGCAGCACATTGCAGTTGGTTTTATAGACACAGGAGTCAGCAGACGTGTGTGTACAACTTCTGTCTGTCACACAGTAGTTCAGTCTAACTGAAAGTGGTTCCTGCCTGAACATAAGATGAATGCCTCAGTTAAGGAAAGGCATGCATGAGTGTTTTGCTTTTAATCTTGTGCTGCTCTAAGTAGCAAGAAGAATCCAGGGCAGGGCCACTTGTATTATTTTAAGGTTTTTGTTAACCCTTTTCATGTGTAGAAATTAAGGCCATTTTGATTTTCCTTGTGCTTCCTGAAGAGTATTTTTAAAATACATACGGCATGTACATATTTGAGACTTGAGAATGGTTCAGCTGATCATTTTCCACAGGTATTTTGTTACCATGTCAATAAATAGTCTCAAAAGTAAATTTTTAAGAGACCAAATCAGTGAAAATGAATTAATTCCTTCTATAAACACAACTTTGGGCAAGAAACGGGTTGCGTTGCCTGTGCCTGTTGCTCCTTAGATGCGGTGAGGGGTAGCGAGCATCTCTTCTGTCTTGACTTTCCTGAGCTGTGGTTTTCAGCTGCCCTGTGTTTCAGCCCACATAATTCTGGTGTGCCTCGTCTGCCCAAAGTGTAGCATTAGCAGAATTTTTGTAGGTTTTGTAAAGCCACACTGCTTGGGTCGCTGGATGCCTACAGATTCATACGCTTAGCATACGGTGGGAATAAAAATCGACTGGAGACCTTTCTCAGTGTTTCCTAAACAAAGTGCCTATTCGAAGGGGGCTTGGAGAGTTTTTCCATTGCATTTCAGTCAGTGGCTTGAGGTGGCATGGGTAACAGATGACCAATGTGTCATTCCCATTTTGCCTGTTCCTCTTGTCACACTGGTGGATATTTCTTCACTTTTGTTCTACTTTAATATGAAGCACACAGATGTTTCAGAACAAGACTTGACTTCTGACCTTGGGGCTTCCAGGGTCAGGGTGCTCAGGGCCTGTGAAATTATCACAAGCTGAGCTAAAGTTTTTATCCATCGCAGGAAGCAACCAGTAAGTAAGAAGTTAAAAAGGAGCTTTGTCAGAGAGACAAGATGGTCTCAGTAAGGGTCAGCTTCTGTAGTCTGCTGTCTCTGCAGGAGATGCATGCCTGAGAGGAAGAATATAATATATAACCATTGGCACATCACATATCTGTCATGCAAAACTAGACCTGAGAAGTATATTTAATGTACTCGATTGTTTTTTAAAAAAATGAAAGTATACCAGCACCTGGTTTCAGTAGAGGTGGTTTGATATCTGAGCTCCATTGAAAACAGTTTGATTAAATAATGCATACACTGAAGCAGATATCATTAAATAAACCCAGAACTAATTTATCCCAATATTAATATGTAAGATTTTATTTTGTTATGATCTCTTTTCAACTTTATATCCATATGGCACTTAGTAATTGCAAAGAGCTCAAAAAAGAGAAATGGAGCAGCTGATGGGCAATTACTGTCTTATGACAAATACATATTCGATCATTTTCTTCCCTGCTTTGTGTGGGGGAGATGATGAGGGTGAGAGAGCAGCTACACCATATAGCAACCGTATCACCTCTACACTTGCTGTGCAAGAATTTTGGGTTAACTGATTCATGAAATCGTAGGTTACAGTAGTTACGGAGACCTGTTGCACAGCTGCTCCTCCTGCATCCGTGCCTCTTGCAGGAGAGCAGTGGGAAGCATATGGCTTTAATTTGCAGTGGGGGTCTCTGCCTGGGCCCTCTGCATTTTATTGTGCCTGCAGGGAAAAAAGAAAACAAGCAAAAAAGTCCAAAAACATTTGCGCTTTCATTGGACATCTTTTAAATTCACTTTGTGTGTTCAGTGCTGCAAGGTCTGTCCCAGTCATTTGCAGCCATCTCCGAGGTCCCCAGCTCCTCGCTTCGTCATGGTGCCAGGCTCCCGATGAAAGCCCGTCGCCCTGCCGTCAAGGAGAGAAACCCAACAAAACCGGATATTGAGCAAAGACTCATTTTGTGGTCGTTTATACCATGGCTTGGGAAGAACTGCTGCTGTGCCGGAGCAGCGTGGGGAAGTGTTGAGCCTTGCGGGGACAGGACACACATCCCACCAGCATCCTGGCTGGTGTCAGCGGTGGGGTGGCCAGCAGGACCAGGGCAGTGACCGTCCCCCTGCACTGGGCTCTGGGGAGGCCGCACCTCGAGGGCTGGGGTCAGTTCTGGGCCCCTCAGCACCAGAAGGACATGGAGGGGCTGGAGCGTGTCCAGAGAAGGGCAGCGGGTGGGGAAGGGGCTGGAGCCCTGGTCTGACAGGAGCAGCTGAGGGAACTGAGGGGGTCAGTCTGGAGAAGAGGAGGCTGAGGGCAGACCTGATGGCTCTCTGCAGCTCCCTGACAGGAGGGGTGGGCAGGGGGGATTGGTCTCTGCTCCCCACCAACAGGTGGAAATGGTGTCCGATTGCTCCAGGGGAGATTTAGGTTCGGTATTAGGGAAAAACTCTTCACAAACAGGGTGGTGAGGGCTGGGGACAGGCTGCCCAGGGAGGGGGGAGTCCCCATCCCTGGAGGGGGTCAAGCAGCGTGTGGCCGTGGCACTGGAGGACAGGGGGTAGTAGATGTGGTGGGGTTGGTTCGACAGTTGAACCTGATGATCCCAGAGGTCTTTCCCAACCTTAAAGTGACGTCCAGGTGCCCCCTTGTTTGCAGCTGCTAAAGGAGCTGACACGACGGAAGCGGCTCTGCTCTGCCCGTGCCTTTGCTCTGCAGGTTTCTGAAGGATGTGGGCATGCATTTTGGTGGTAAACTCAAAGGGAAAAGAGAGCCAGTATGACCATCGCATGTGAAATTGCTATAAAAGGAGGAGCATTGTTCTTTACCAATCTTTGGTGGCCAAACTCGGTCTTCATTCCAAATTTCATCTCACCATAAAAATCAGGCTATGGTTTGGAAGTCCTTCATTAAACAAACCAGTAAAACTTGTCTGTGATTTTCAAATACATGCCATGGCATCTAACATTTTTATTGGCCTCTGCAGCTTTTTAATTTACATCTTTGCGTGTCTGTGATTGCGAGATTTTAAGAAAAACAGGGTGAGTCTGTAAAACCATGCCTGAATGCACAGAAACTGTTACCCTGTCGCGGCACCACAGGCACACAATCCTGTACCTTGCTGGGTCAGAGATTACTAGGGGAGTAGTTGAAAGTGATTGAACATGTGTGGGAAGTAAAGTTCCACCAATAAATGTAATTAGTTGTATTGTTAATAGCTTGAATTACAAATGCTAATCATAAACCATATGCTAAAACATATTCTTAATATTTAGTGATTAAAACTTTGTGTAAGTGCGGTTTAAAATTAAATGTGCGTCTAATAATACCTAGACATAAACTACATTTTGAATACAAAGCACTAAAAATAGTCGTTGGGTCACTACGTTCTGCTAATTACTGATTTTTCAAAACTCAAGCCATGATTCATGAACACATCTCAGCTTCTTGCTTCTGTTATCCCTTATACAGCGTAGTCGGGGATTTATTTTCAGAAGCAGCTTGCTGTAGTTGACGGTAAATTGTGGAACTTTCCCAACTCCTAGCTTATAATAATTTTATGAAATTTAACAGAAAGTGTGAATTTCAAGTTGATGGAGTCAATTTTATATTTAGTTTACAGAAAATAAGTTTCTGGTACAACGCCTCCTTTGAGTTTTTCTGCCAGATTTTGTGGGTTTACAATTATTTTGCTTTAAAAAGAATGCTTTCCCTTGTCATTGCCTGCATGAAAGACCCTCGCAGGAGAGAAGATATGTTGTGCCCCAGTGCCTACCTGAGTGCCATCCCCATCCCCTGCAGATCTAATCAGAGCATCAGGGCCTGGCTGCTGGTAGAAGGGACAGAAAGGGTGGTCCTAGGATGCTGGGTGACATGTAAAACTAGCCGTGTTCATCATTGTAAAAAACACATGACAACTACTCATTTTGGAATCATGAGAAGAATTGTTAAATCTAAGCTTTCAAAATCGTCAATTAGGTATTCAGTATCCCAAGATTTTTTTTAAAAAAAAAGATACTTTGTGGAAGATTTCTTATGTTTGCCTCCTCTTTGGTATTCCTGAGACCTTTTTCAAGGCTTTCCTCAGCACCTTATGAACCAGAAGTGCAGCTTTTTTGTTTTAATTTTAGTTAAATAATACCTTCAAGGAAAAAAAACCCTCACCAAATATCATGGGAATCGTGACAAAACTGTGAGAATCGGTAGTGGTATCTCCAGCTTACAGCATTCATACTACCATAAAAATACAAAGCACAAGGGGGAATGAAATATAATTAAATTAGGAGAAGGAAAGTAGGTTCATTGTCTTTGAAAGGATGAGAAGGTATTCATTATGGTCTTTGTTGGCTAAAATGTTGGGTGTACGTATTGACAGTTTGTACGAAGGTGTAGATAAAAGAGACTCTGTGTGTGTGTGCGTATGTGTATGTGTGTGTGGTTTTAGCCAGCTTTGTTAAAATGAGAGCCCTTAAAACACACTGTTCAAATTACAGTATCCACTGTAGAGTCCTAATTCCATCAGAATCAGCCAATTTTGTTCATTTGAAGTCATTTTAGGTCCATCATTTTGAGAGATGCTCTGCAATGCGCTGCCACTTCATTTTGTTGTATTGTGCCGAGTACGGCGAGGACCTGACCCTGGCTAGGGCTGGTGGGTGCCATAATAATAACGGTGATGAATGGACACCTGCTGAGCTACCTGGGGGTCTCTGAGGCTGCAGCAGTATTCTGGCAGGGGCAGAATGCAGTTGACGAGCCTTAATGACTGGGCTGTGAACGTGTCATTAGCTTTTCATTAATTTAATTTCCTGACATTTCAGATTGAATGGTTTGTTATATTTGGCTTTTTATTTATATACACTTATATATCTGTATCTACTTATTTTTTGTACTTAGATGGGCTCAAGAATTGATGAGCATAGAGTGGGTAATGTGGATGTGCAACTCTTAATTCCCCTGGCTGACATATTAAATCAAAATACATCTGCTGGTGTGTGGCAGAAATAACACAAGATCTGTGATGGCTGTAGGAAGTAGAGAGCCGAGAAGCAAAACACCTTGGTGACCAAGATCCATGTTGTGAAGAAACAAAGCAAAATATCACCGTGCTTCAAGGCTTTGCCAACATTAAACTGAAGAAAAAGAAAAAAATGCATTATTTAAATGTTGAATGTCAGTTGGGGAGCAGAGTGGGATGCTGTCTTGTACTTTTATGGGGACTTGGGTTCTATGTTCAGTCTTTGGCCAAGTCATCTCACCCAACTCTACCTGTTCTGGGTCTCACACTTACATTAAGAACTCTTTGAGTCAAGTCTGATTAGGTAGGGACACCCAGAAAAGGAAGTTTGGAAGTGAAAATGGGATCTTAATTCCATTTGTTTATTTATTTCAGCTATACTGTGTTGTGCTTCTTGGAAAAATGCTCGTTCATCGTAAAGGGTCAAATGAGACATGGGGGTGGGCAGGAGGAGTTAACAGAGAAACAGCAGTGGGTTCTGTGTAAAGGTTGGACAGGACTAGGGTCACCAGCCTTGGGGCAAGTTTCTTTTAGCATTTCTATTGCTGACATGGGCACACGAAGTAAGTAGGCACTGATGAAACTGGCTCCTGGCATGAAGTGGTGAAGTCACCATTGGTATGCAGAAGTAGAATTTCTGCAGTAAATTAAAGGAAATAATACAGACTTCAGGACACTTAGACGTTGACTGACTAGTCATCTACATTTGTGTATGAAGAATGATCTCATCAGTAAGGAACAGCGGGGTTGGAGAAGTCCTTTGGACGTGTGGCTTCATCGCTGATGGCTGTGAGTGAATGACCCGATAATGCAACAAAGGAGCCAAATGTGATGCTGTGATTTGTTCGCTCTTTCTGTCCCAGGAAGGGAAATATTAATGCCAGCCAGCATGCTGGTGAAATTAATCTGAGATAATTTGAGACAGTCAGGAAGATTAACTCAGTGCGGAGGAGATACGGGGAAGAGGTGTCAGTATGCTCAGAGCAATGGAGAGCCTATTTTACTCGAAACGATGAAGGATTCGCAGATGTGCCATGATGTGGTGCCACATGGAGATGTTCTACCTACTGTGAGCACCGGAATCAGTATAGCTGTAGAAAGAGTATGCACACCCTCTAGGCTTATCAGTCTTAATAAGAGCTGTGTAATCTGCTAATGCTCTTACATTAACTTTGGTAGCTATTGAAGAAAAAGTAGGTTCGGCGTCTATTCTGTATTTGCTACAGAAGCAGAGCTTAAAAAGCATGGCTTGTTCAGCCTGGCGAAGGAGAGCTTAGAGGGATTGGTAGCACTCTGCAAATACACCGGGAGAGTAAACAGCGGGGAGGGAGAGCCGTCTAAGCCAAAGAACAATGTTGGCACAGGAACAAATGGATTAAAACTGGCCATGAATAAATTTAGGGTGGAATTAGGTTTCTCACCATTGGATAAGGAAGGCCTGTTTGGGAACAGGAGGACTGGGGTAAAGCTGCTGCCCAGCGTGACCCATGCATGGCAAGAGTGATGTGAGTAATTGACTGGGACTGTTGGTCCTTGGTATGACCCAGGAGTCCGTGTTCCTGTGAAAACCAGCATGTGCAGGTGCATGTTTTCAGCCGTGAACAATTGGACCTGGTTTGGATTAATTTTTCTGGAGTTGGCGCCTCGCTGACTCCGTGGCTCGAGCGCCGGAACCACTGAGTTTGAACCAAAACCAGGTCAACCCCCAAACACCAGTGTTTGCAAAAAACTTTTTTCCCTCCTCACTTGTTTTTGGAAGTAGCAGACTCATTTTTGCTCACGCTTTCTAAAATGCACAAGCCTCGGCTTGCAGTAGAAAGCAACAGGGACTGCAGATCCCACAGTGAGGGGTTGCAGCAGCAAGGAAATCAACTGATGGATCGAGTGAAAAATACTGAAGTGTCGTAATATGCGTCACTGCCTGCTGCATTGGTAGCAACTTCTTGGTCACAGTTGGTTTTTACTGGTACACACTTTTAAAAAGCGCGTGGCGTGCGGGTATACATGCATACCTGTACGTATGTGTATACATTGCCAGTTTTACCACTTTTGTGATGAAGATTTTAGACCATCCTCAGCCTCAATACCTAAGCTGGCAAGTGAACAGCGGCATCGTTTCGCTTGCTACCACTTACTGTTATTATCCATTTGAATTGCGGTCGCAATCACGTAGTAGTGCCTTGTCCGGAAGAGCTTGTGGTCTGGAAGGATCGTCTAACGGGAAGAGACAGAGGAATGATGAACGATTACCAGGCAGTTCAGAGCACCATAGCTGCGTGTCCTTTTTCATTTTTTAGTGTTTTAGTTTAAATGTCTGTAGGCATCCTGTTCCTCAGTTCGTCCGCAGCCCTCTCAGCCTGGCTGCCGGGTGAGAGGAGAGGATGGCTGCAACGAAAGCCCAACCGTTGGCCACTTCCAGAACAGGCTCGTGTTTTGAATATTCATCCCTCCTCGTTACCTTGCTCTAGATAACTTGCTCAGCCTCATTACTTTTCGCTTCCTCTTAATCATTTGCTAATGTAATATCTCATGCTTCACTCAGCTTTATCCATGGTCTGCAGGCTAGCCGTACGTATGTCCCTTCCCCGCTTCTTCCAAAGGAGAAGGACAACGTTTCATGGACCGGAACGATACACCAAATACTAATTGCTGGCACCACCCACCATTACTTTACATCTCATTGTCCCATTCGTATTCATTTTCTAGTTTGACACCGAAGTTGGAACGGTAATTACAAAATGAACAAAGGACGGGAGATTGGTAAAAGTATGGGTTACTTGGAAATATGTGTTTATGTCATACAGGATTTGGAGGTGGAAGGCACAGCAGTTTGTGCAGGTCTTTGCAGAGACTTCTAGACCTGCGTCATCTCACTGGTTGTATATTTTTATAATTTCTTTGCATTGTTTTAAATTCCGTGCACTGCACAGTGAACAGTTATTTTTAGCTTTCAGTGTGAAGGGCTTTCTGATCTTTAGCAATTGTTCTTGTACTTCCATCCTCTTGTTGTCTTGTTGCCCAACTACATACAATTAGGTCTTTTTTTTTTTTTCTTCTCTGTTTTGTATTTCTGTCTGATTTCAGTACTATTTGTCAACATTTCTCTGGCAGTGTGCTGAGAACTGGACTCCGTATTTTAAGTGCATTTACTATTTTTAGCTCTAGGTGAACTTCAGTACGTTTGTTCAGCGGTGCAACGTTTTGGTCAATGCAGCTGGAATGGTACTAGATTGGGTTTTTTCTGCAATTTCTTTGAATTTGGTTCCTGCTAATGTTGATGCATCCCTTGGAGTATTTTAGTGCTCTCAATTTCCCTTTCTGCAGTGGTCCTGAATGTAGTAGATGATTTTTTTACCCCCAACCATCCCCAATATTATCTCAAGTTCTTCCAAATCAAATCTAGCTGCGCCTCTGGCCCTTGTTTTGCGAGATGACAAGCTAGATTGTCATAACGATCCCTTTTGTGCTATGGATCTGTGAATCTTGGGAGCTCGTTTTGTATTTAATTCATGCCTTACTTGTCTTGGCAGTTTCTCCCGCTTTAATGTCACCTGCAAATTTAATTAATTCCAGATCATTAATGAAGATGTGAAATAAAACCATATTTGGCATCTATCCCTATATCTGACTAGAAACTTCTTCTGGCTCAATAAATTCCTTTGTGTTTGTATCCTTTCCTGCGTTGTTTCAACTGTTTTAAATTCTGTGAGATGCTGTACTTATCAGTCAGTGTATTTTTCATTTCAGATTCTAGCTTTGAGTGGGGGAAAAAAAAATACAAGCCAAAGCACAGGACCGTGTTCAAAGAACATGTCTCTCGTCCTTTCAGTTGTGCAGATAAACTTCAGCCCTTGAGCCTATCAAAGCTGATGGGGCGATGTCCGTGTGAAACCATCTCCTTAAAATGCATGAAGTACACTGTTGATCCCAACAGTTGAGTCAAAGACCCAGGGCAGGTGGTTTTCTTTTGTTTCTTGCCTAGCTATTCATTTCCTCACTGGTTGCCCAAGCTTCTCAGAAGTTACAAGGTGTCATCTCTAGATGTCCACCTCTGTATGGGTGTTTTCAGTCTGAACCATCTCATGCCCATCAGAGCTCTTCCAGACATTGGGGAAATTCATCAACAGTAATGGGAGACAAGTCTTCCATCCAGAACCTCTGAGAAATGTACCTGACACTGAAGATCTTTGCCTTCTCTCTGATATCTATCAACAGGACAAGAGGGAATGGCTGCAAGTTGGGCCAGGGGAGGTTTAGGTTGGAGATGGGAAGAAATTTCTTCTTGGAAAGGGTGGTCGGGCATTAGAACGGGTTGCCCGGGGGGGTGGGGGAGTCACCGTCCCTGGGGGTGTTTAAGGAAAGGTTGGATGTGGTACTTAGGGACATGGGTTAGTGGGGAATAGGTGGGGGGGGACGGTTGGACTAGATGATCCTTGCAGTCTCTTCCAACTTTAATGATTGTATGGTTCTATGATATAACCATTTCAGTCCATCTCTTTTTTGGCTCCCGGAGTGAATCCCTGAGATGCTGGTGCACATGCTGTCCTGCCCCTGCATCCTGTCTCCTGTTTTCCTGGGCAGACTTACTAGTTCTTCACCCCAATCCCAGCCGATCTTCAAACTTTCCCTTCTCAGTCTTCTAAAATCATCTATGAATGCCCATCTTCCTTTGTATTTTGTTTAATCCAGCGGTTCCTGGGTCGCACCAGCAGGCGCATCTCTTTGCTGTGTTATGCACCCTTCAGTTTTCCTCCTCCTCAGCAGATGCCTCTTTTCAGGCAGTGGTGCATCGGGACAGGAAAATGCAAGTTTTGGGTCACCACTTTATGCAGATGTGGTCATTGCTTCTGTAAACAGCCATGCATTGGACTGACTGGAGTGTCAGACAACCTGAGTACTGGGGTTTTTTCAAGCAGGTACCATAGGAAAAACTGGCATTTAATTTAGCTTTGTAGGTTGTTACTTATCTCTCTGAATTGTTTTGGAGAGCAGCTTAATAGTAGAGATTTTACAACGTACGACATCATCACAGTCTTAAGGGATTGCGGTTCTCTGCGACTGTCTGTGTGAACGCTAATGAAGGACAAAAGTAGGAGTTTTGGAATTGCTTGTATGACAAAGAAAGTGGGAAATCACGTGTGTTACTCCCTGACAGGTTTCATGGTGCATTTAGATTATTTTACCTGAAATACTAGGCTGTTTCGAGTTCTGTTTTGTTTTGGTTTTTAATGGAAAACCCATTAAAAAAAGGAAGTTGTCTCACTGCTATTTCATACCTTATCCCATTTCTGTGACATGATCTTGTGCTGATAAGACTACACAAGTGTATTGTGTTACTGTTAATTTAAATGTTAATTATGGTGAAAAGTGTATGTATGGCTTTTGTGTGGAACAGTAGAGATTTTATAAGACTTTAAGACCCGGTTTAGTGGATCAACCAAGGGAACGGCAAGTTAATAATATATTAGGCATTGCAAATCCAGGTGGAGTAAAAGGAATCCAAAAGTGCTCTGGTGAAGGGAGCTCTAAAACTGTGGTGCTGTAGGAAGCAGCTGGAATTTGCATTTTATCCTAGAACTTTCCGTTCTTTAATCTAGTGAAGATGTGTTACATAGCTCTTTCAGTATATTAGTGAAGTATTTTAATATTAATAATAATGCGACTACCAGTGTTTAAATGTTAAAATAATCCTATTTAAGGGCTTTGCTTGAATGTGATACGAAGTAAAAACGTGTAAGTGGATTTTGCACATATATTCATTGAGAAAATTGCGCTTTTCACACCACAGAACGGAACTGAGATCTTAATGCAAAGTGTCGAAACATGGGAGTAACATTTCCTCAGAAATAAATGACAAATAAATAGTTTAATTAGTTATTTTTCTGTATTTCCCATTTTCCAAGGCAAATTAAATGTAATAGTATCCTGCAGTATCAGGATACAAAGTGCACGAGGTTTTTACAAGCTTGATTAAGCCAAGGCGTTTTATTTGCTTGTCGATATCTGGATTATATTCTGTCCTGGGGTGGCTCTAGCCGTCTGACAGGAGCATTATACATTGGTGCTATGAATGTAGGCGCCGCTAGTGATCTTTAAAAGTGGAGTTTCTTCAGAAGAAGCGTTTCTGTTGGCTTTTTCGCTAGTTCCTTCATCCTCTTACTTCCTCTCCCCACGCCTTTCCCCAGAACCGATGACGAATAATGTTCAGGAAATCGTTGCCCACAAGTCTCCATGGGAAGACTCGTTATTTTACAGGTTTTGATGTAGTTACCAGGTAGTTGGTGACCCTGTATCATCCTCTGGTCCTGAATATTGCTTTGTCCACCTTACCAAGTTTTATTCCAGTTTGGAGTGCTTCTGAAGTATCAGTGTTACGGGTCAGCTGCTTGCGTAAGAGCCTTAGTACGGTGTTCAGGTACTTTAAAACATAGTCTAAAAGAGCCGAGGGTACAAAAAATATGATTGCAATATTCTTTGGCAGAGTAAGTTTCAATCAACAGCATCACGATTGTGATGTTAGATCTCTGGTATTGTAGTTCTTGTAAATCATAAATCTTTTATTTTTTCCTACATTGTCAAGTACTATACTGAGTAGGTTTTTTAAAAAAAAAAAGAAAATCAAAATATCAGAATAATGACACAGAACCCCAGCCAACCCCTCTCTGTCCCTACTCCAGCGGGCACATAACTTCCAGCATTTTACAAGGTGTTAAAGTGCGGGGATTGTATTTTCTCAGTCTTTAAAAAAAAAAAAGCGCATTGTTAATTTAACCCTCGGTAATCTTATTTCACTTCTCCACCGTTGCTGTCTGCTGCCCCGGCAGATTATTTTTTTTTAAACCAGCTGTTGAAAATAACCTAGTTTAAAGAGTTCACGGCTGAACGTGAGGGATTCATCATTATATATTTACTGTCTGAGGCTGATATAGCTGTAAGGTTTTTCAGATGCCATTGATCTATTGCGCATGTTCCCTCCCCGGGTTGCAGGACGTGCTTCTATTTGCATAAGGCCCTGGGCAAGGTTCTTTCTTGCATTGATTGGCCTGTCCAAGGGAGCCTGATGTGCTCCTGCATTGATCACCCTGTCTTTTCTTGGAAGGCAGTGTTACGCCGAGTTCATCTCAAACATCCGAGGGAGAAGGGAAAACTTTACTGCAGATGTCTCAATTTTATTCAGATGTTCCTTTGAGTATAGGCCTTTCCTTTTTTTTTCCCTCTCTCTCTTTTTTTTTCCCCATGATAAGTATTTTTTTTTAAATTCGGGTATGTTTCCGCAGTTATAGCACAGCATAGACCAGAGTGCGCTGAAAAGCTGTGTTAAGTAAAATTGCCGTTATGTACACCATTTATTCCATGCTGTGGTTTGATTTTTTTTTAAAAAACAATGCCTATAGCTTCCAGCAAAAATCAAAACTACTCTCTCTTCAAAGAGCTTGCGATTATAAGTGGAGACTTAATAAAGGCTGCCTATGCTGTTGTCTTTGCTTAGATTAATATTGTCAGTTTGTAACCTGCGTGATTTGTACTAAATCTTCTTCAGTCTTACAAGAACAGTAAAAAAATGGCACCTTCAGCACAACACTGCGGTTGGATTTTGGCTTTCTGGAGCTGTCCTTCAAAACGAATCGCGTAGATAAATTGCTGAGCAGACCGGCGATTGATCAGCCCCGTGTTATCAGAGAGGACAAACACTTCCGTACCATGTCCGTGTTGTCACCGACGTGGTGTGTCAGGTTTGGCAGCCGGGTTCTTGGCTCGCCCTTGTAGGGGATGGAGCTTTGCAACGTCTCCTGCAATCACAGCCCGTGCTCAGGAGCTCCGAAATCCACCGCGGCGACTTTTTATTGCTTGCCTGCGCACGCAGTGATGGGAAAGACGCCCGTCGTTATTGCCCACCAAACCTGTTTCTGTGGTCAGAAAGTGATCTGGCACGCGGACTTTCCCGTGGGTACAGGTGAAATGCGGTGGTACCCACGGGGTGGCTCACATGTAGCGGGTAAGCTGACACGTGAACTTTGCCACGCGTGAGGTGGTCCTGCGTGTTGGTGAAAAACCAAACGTCATGATGGCGTTCCTGTCCTACGGAGCACCGAGCATCACTGAGCCGTTCCTTCACCGCTTCTAGCACATGTACCGTGTCTGTATCTGCAGATGCTGTCGAATTTTCTTCAAAGGCAATAAGTATTCAGAGAAACACAGCTGAGATCGTATTAACGCTATTACATAAATTACGCGAGGATTTTTTTTTTTTTAATCACTTGTATTATAGTTTCGTGTCTTTCACAGAAGCAATAATGTGTTGCATTGTACTGCGATACTTTGGCTTAGGGAACGTATTCCTTTGGTCATTCAGTAAAACAAAACTTAGATAAGTATAATTCAGGTAGCGTATATGAAATTTCATCTTCATTATCATGCAAATGCAGTGAGAATGTAACATTTCCCAAGATGTCATTTGACTATTAGGATCTTTAGAAAATGGCCTCTCAAAGCCACAAAGCTAATATTCCAGAAGAAAGCTATATAATACCTAAAAATTGTCTATCCTTATTCTATGTGAATAACAAATGTAGTAGGACAGGCCGTTATTAAAACTGCAGAAGAATGTGTTGACCTATTGGTACAGAGGATCTTTTCTGATTTTAGCATCGATGATGAATTCTGAGCTTTCCGTAGCATCGAGGATGAACAGGCAAATTCAGATTTCAAAAATCTACAGGGAAGGAAAAAAAAAAGTTGGACAGTAACTGGAAATCTGTTTTGTTTCAGTATATAAATGAGGTTGCTGCATATTTATACCGATAACTATTTTGTTATACGTAGCGATATCCTGTGCGAGTGTTATATATATTGTGTGTCTGCACTGTGCACAGATTGTGCATCTGCAACACTTTTCGCTTATTTTAAGCTGTCTTTTGCCGATATTTGAGTCAACGAACATAGAAGACAGGCACGGGCTAAATATGAGCTAATCTCTTAAGTGGGGAGTGGAACTTGCTTTTAATTCTGAAATAAAAGAAGAGTCTGAGTATCTCGTAGCAGCCCATTATCTCTGTTGTTCAGCTGAAGAAAAATGCTGGACTTGCTCATATGCATGAACTATGCAGGGCAACAATACCCGAAAAATTTCTGGTAGCAGAAGAGATCTGTCGCAGACAGCTTCAGTTTTGAAAAAGGAAAGGGTAGGACACGATCGTTTATGAGCAATTAAAATGGAGAAAAGAAATCTAATCTCTTTACTTCAGGTAGAAGCGTTCTCTGGAAGAAAAGTATCGGCAGCGTGCGTGGCATTGTGCTGTTAAACAAAGCAGGTGCCTTAGGAAAACGTGATGAAGATGTACGTAGGTACTTCCAGAGTTTCTGATACCCTTCGTGGATGTCGTGTAGTGAGATTTTTCCCGGCAGATATTTGCAGCCCCAAGTGATGCTCTGGTTGTGTTGAAATAAGTGCTTTGAATGGGGTTTTAATAATTGCTTGATTGCGGGGCACCTTCAGCGCGAGGCGTACGAGTAAGTCATTGTACTGATATGGTCTGAGTGTAATGGAAGAGCACCATGTAAAAACCCATCTTTTTAAGTTTTTCTGCAAAAGACACAACTTCCGTGGCAAAAAGTGGTATTTTTCAGATGCGGGGCAAGTGTTTCCAAAATAGGTAAAGAATGAAATTCCAAAGTGAGGTCTGGTTTGGTTTCTTTTTATTTACTTTTAGTTTGTAATACCACGATATTTAGAGATGGAAAAAAACCCACAGAGGATGTCTGAAGTGTCATCTCTCTCCCGTGTCACTGAGACGTTTTCATTTCACAAGCACATTACTGACGATAAGAGGTGGTTCTGTGTTGTTTTGCTGGGGAGATCTTTTCAAAATCCAGGTACTGGTAACATGGCAGACACAGTGCAGCAATTGAAAATGTTTTCCACTACTTCACTCCCACCTAAACATTTTTAGTCTCCATGCGTTGTACATACGTGGTACCTGCCCTTCGCTGAAAACCTTTCGATGGTCTAACTGGCAAACGTCCATCACATGCAAGATACTCTGATGTGTTTTTAACAGACGTTAAAGTTTATTTCTGGTGCTTTTTTAACCCCTTTTTTTTTTTTTTACGGTAAGATGGGGTGTTTAAATGACAAAGACTTGATCAAGAACTCCTCGGCAGTCGCAATCTGGTGCAGCAGTCTGGGGAGGGAATTGATAGAGCCTCCCCGCCTCACTCCAGAAATGCTGATTTTCTGTTGTGTTCGTGTTTTGAGGAGAGGCTGCTCTGGGTGCGACACAAACTGCTTAGCACCAGATTTAGGGGGGTCACCGTTTGAGCCCTACTTTATTGCTCAAAAGGTGGTGGTGTTGTGAGAATAATGCTCAGTAAAGACAAAACAATTAGAATCGTCCTGCTCTGCAGACTCTCGTGTTGCTTCCCACCGCCTCTCTTTCTCCAGAAGAAAAAAGCAATTGTCCTGTTTAAGCAGAGGCTAAATCCTTATTTGGCTGGGCAAAACTGATTGTTAATGCATGAAATAGAAAATCACGGTGTAAGTTATTATTTGCATTACTCGGGATTGCACTTCTTTTGTATGTACTCGACACGTCTTTTTATTTTGCAGCATTCTGCTAAGTACGATCTAAGTGAAGTTTTTTACTCTAATTGTGAAGCAAGTGCTATAGAAAAAAAGAAATTTGAAATTTCAATGTCACTATATTTGGGAGATTCGCATGAATCTGTGGAAGGGGATAGCGAGTCTATGGTTTGTAACTGCAGAAAATTAAAATTAGTTGTATAATGCTCATTCCTCGAGATACCTTATTTTGAAAGGAAAAAAAAAAAAGTCTTCCTGCCTTCTGCTCCTCTTTCATACTTTCCGAAGTAACTTTTCACAGTTTAGACAAATATTTCTAAATCACGTAGTTCAGGAGACGCATCCCGTAGCGAAAGGCATCCGCTTGCATCCGGCAAGCCGAGCGCATGCAGGCGTATGCCACAGTCCGCTGTTCTCCCCCTGCCCGTATACGTCTTCACGTGCGATTACGCGTGGCGCGCGTTATTGGTATAAAATTCTTAATAAGTTTTAGCAGAGTAATTTCTATAGCATCAAAGGCCCATTGATGCTGGTAATGCAGGAGGTGTGTTCCAGTCCTTCCCCGTCTCCCCCTGACCTCTCGCGCATCGACACACTCCCCTTCAATCATCCCCCTTCCACCCAGCTGTATCCCGAGCGAAACTTCCCAGCCTGTCAGCAGCACACGCTCGCCGCACGCCCTTGCACGGCAGCGTGCATCCCCGTCCCGCTAAGCCAGCGGTCCCAAAAAAAAAAAAAAAAAAAAAAAAAAAAAGCTTCCGTTTTGATTTTCACCCTCCTTGCAACGCAGAGATAACGAGTAACGCCGAGGGGACGTCGCTCTTCGGGTCCCTCTTTTCTTTCGCCGGTGTCAGTCACGCCACGCACATGCCCGTGCAGGGCTGCGCCCTGTGCCTGCGCTCCCCGTCCGCAAGCGAACGAACGCGGGGTAAATAACGAGTGCGTTCCTCTGCAGAATCAACTTTGGCCGGCCAGCCTGAAGGGTAACCCCGCGTCACGTTTTCTGCAGTAGGTTGACGTCCTCGGGCACGAGGGATCAAGCGGTGCTACGGCAAGCGACCTTGTCTTTTCTTCTCTTCCTTAAAACAGCCGTTAGCATCTCTGTGCGTGCAAGGGGAAAATAATAAAAACTTCCTTTAAGGTCTGTAACATACATTCCCGCGCTTTCACCTCCCACCTCCCAAACCGGTTTTGTGCTGAGCTGAGCTGCACCAGGGTTTGGGATGGGTTCCCTCGCAGCAGCACCGTAAGTCTCCTGAAAAAATATTAATTGATAATAGCCACAGTATTGTTAACACTATGAAATAACAGATGCAGCATCTGCAGTAAAATGCAGCTGAGTTATTTCAGTGGCTGCTTCTAACTTTTTAGAACCCTAACTTACTGCTAAAATCTACTGACAAAAAAATTCCAAACCCATTTTTTATGGCTACCTTCTCATGTTAAGCCTAAATGTGTATATGCTATTCAGCGATTGTAATGAATCTTATGCAATTAGTCTCGTCAGCAATTGTACCCTAATAGTTATTGTAGGGTGTCTAAATACGTACCTAATGTCATTCTGAGCATCGCATTTCCAGCCATTTGTCTCTTAAACTAATGCATATTTGCTGCCTTCACTTTAAACAGGAATCAGTTTATAATGCACATTGTAATCTTTTCGTAAAAACCTAATTATGTACGTTGCTTTTTAAAATGCGAGGATGGGAGTAAATGTCTGTGAATGCTTTACATGGGAGAGCAGAATACAAACATCTTGTGATCTGAATATATTTATAAATAGTCACTTGCACTTTTTATGCAAATGAAATTGGGTAGCACTGTCAGGCTTCAAATTTTTTTTCTTGTTTTTTACCCTATTATAAGAATAGCTTCTGTGACATCTCATATATGTCTTTTTACGGTGTTTGAGGCTTTTTCCATGCACCTGTAACTGGTGCCATCTTGTATCCTTCTTTTGTACCTTTTGTCTTTGTTTCCTTATTTTATTGCCTGTACTTCACGGAAGACGTGAATGCTAATGAACGTGTGACGTATACCGTCATTCACCAGATGAACGGATAGCTTTCTCTCTTTGTCAAATGTTTGTGCAGTAAAATGAAAAATTAAACAAACCTAGCATGACTCCGTTGTCATTTCAGCTTAAATAAAATACTCAAGTTCTGTATAATTTTTTTCCCTCGGAGAGAATTCTTTGGGAGTGCTGAGGGACTGTCTTCATATCCAGAGAGTAAAGTTTGAGGTGGTTTGCTAGAAGGCGTAGAAGTTATATTATAAAATTGTTGATACTGGATCGTAATAAAGTCTCAATAGTGTTAACCTCCAATTAAGAAAAAAAGGGGGGAAGATGTCAAAACACTCATTACAGGTTTAATTATAATTTCTGATGGATTCAAAACCTCCTGACTGTGTCCCGGCCGCTCCAATTTAGCCATTCATCCCGTGCCGCCGGTATTGTGTGTTCAGCAGCGCCTATTCGACATCTTCACAGCGAGCGATTCTGCTGGGCTCCCCGACACCCGCCTGCAAGCACGGCCTGCTGCTCCGCGACCAAGCGGTGTTGTCCGAGCTGCCTGCAACGCTAACGACATCTCGGCCGCGCCAGGCTCCGTACGTGTGCACGCGTACGTGTGCACAGACACAGACGAGGGATAATAAACGAATACGCGCGCGCATGCGCCCGGGCACACGTGTGGGCTGTATGTAAGTACGGAACGTGCGGTGCAGTTGCGGGCTGCGTTGGAAGGCGTGCACGCGTGCGGTAACGCCCGGCCGCGGCCGTGCGCGCCGCCGTGCACACGCGCAGCCCGCTCCCACGCGTGCACACGGGTGGGGATGGCGGCGGTGGCGGTGCGGAGCGGGGAGGGGGGGGCTCCCGGCAGCCGGTGACACTAGAGGGCACTGCTTGTCCTCGGTTGTCCTCCCTTCTGGGACAGCGAGCACAGCTCGGTTGAGTTCTGTAATCTGACTTTAATTAACAGCCGAATCCGCGTTAAGAAATCCTGGGCTGCTTAATTCGCGGTTGTTTTGTTTTCACCCGTGTGTTAATGCCATGGGTGGAGTCGCCAGCACTCGCAAGCACACACAGAGTCAAGCGTCCTGTACAGTAACAGTTTAAAAACATAAAAAACCCCCTCGAAATGTCAATTCCCGGCAAAGCCAGAAGGCTGAGCTTGCCCTGCGATGGGGTTTCGATCCCTTGCCAGCTGTGCTCCCAGCCCGCAAGCGTGATGCGCAGCGTTAGGAGGTCGGGGACAGTACTGAGGAATTGGGGTGGTTTATTTCAGCAAAGGTCAAGAGAAGGATAAGCGTAGGACAAGAATTTATAAGGTGCACCTTCAGTGTGTGCAAAACGTGCACCATCAACGTTACCGCTGGAAAAATGTTTCATTAATTGCGCAGCACTAAATTACCCGAGTTGCTGTTCCAAGTTCAAGCGTATCTTCCACTCATGACCTCTGTGGGTAGGGTTATTTTGGATGGGACGTACAGAAGAGGTTGAATACTCAGGTTAATAGGATTAATAAAAGCAGACATCATTTCACAAACATCAGAAAATTCATACCAATGTTAGACATGTTGTCAAAATTATAATGTCCCAGCTCTACGTGAAGACACCCAGCGTTGCTATCAGCTCGTCCGTGTCTTTGCGGTCAGCAAAGCGCTGTGAGGATTGCGGCGTGCTGGCCAGATCGGCCGCTTTTCTTTCCCGTGAGATTCCAAGTTCAAGAGATTTAAGTCCTGTGGTTTAAAGTACCATTAGTTGCTTAAGCTGCGATTTGGGATGGGGCCCTATATCAAAATCTGATTTTTTTGTTCTACCTCTCTGGTGTTTAGCCAAAATATCTGTTTGTGGTTAACTGTTGCAGACTCTCAGTGAGTGTGTAAGTTTTCTCACACCAAGTGAGAGGAACGTGTGGTTAACAGCTGGTTTGCCTGATCCCCGTCGGTCAAGGCAACGGGTGTAGCTTAAAGGTTTTCCCCAGGTATAAGTTCTCATTTTCAGCTGGTTGCAACTTAATGATTTTCTTACACAGGAAACGTAATTTTTTAACAAACTTCTAAAATACTGTCTTAGCCAGAACTCATGGCCATTTAAAGGCAAGCCAGAATAACAATAGGTTATATTTTGTGCAAAGTGAAGGAAGAATTTCATTTTAGTCAGGCATAATCACTCACAAACATCAGAGTGATTTTGAGCCATCCTAGTTCTCAGCAATGTATTTTTAAATAGGGCGATCAGTATATAAATCTTTGAAAAATCTTCCTGGAAGTTACTGTACAACTCCAGAGGACAGTGTCATGTGTTTATTATAAATATGTAGGTTTTCTAATTATTTCTGTATAATCAAGTAGTACTCTTGGACAGTCTGGTCTCCCTCCTGATCTCTAGTAATAGATCTGTCATTTAACATGAGCAAATATCACCTAGTTTTGCTTTATCGGTTCATAAGCAAAAAGAAAAAAAAAAAAGTCCAATCAATACAGAACAACTCTTTTTGCATTCACCATTTGGTAATTTGAAACCTTATTTTGTGCGTACTAACGGTCTACAAGCAGTGAGATGCCAGAACTGCTATAATAGGATTTTCCCCCTCCTAGCGGGATGTTGCTTATGGCTATAAAAAGTTAATTTCAGATCCTGATACACTTGCATTAATTTTTGAGACATTGGCTGAGTGTAGTACAGCGAAGAATAACGCGAACGCCGCACCGCTATGCTGTAGCTAATCATTTATTACCTCCAGCCAAAGGAAGCAGCGTTAATGTGCAGGCCACAATGTCTGAAAAAAGAAAAAAAAAAAAGAGGTAGGAGACTGGCAGAAAAGGTCTCCCAGATTTCTTCCCGAGGGTCTTGAGAAGGGGACCGCGGAGGAAAAGGAGAAACAATAGCTTCGTCGTGTCTTAAAAGCTATTTAAACGGGTCTTGGTGTACTCGGGAGATCCTGTTTGTGTGTTGAAATAATATGTGATGATGAGACTGTAACGCCTACCAAACTGTCCTGCTTCTGGATGAGAAGGCGCATCTTTGTGGTTGTTTAAAAGTATGGTTTGTGTATGAAAAACAAGCGATTTGGATGCTTATCATCTGCGATACACACCATACCTTAGTAATGCGTTTCTGTTCTTCGGAGTATTTGCTGACAAAAGGAGCATGTTGTCTCTTCGTTTGCCAGTGAGGGATCTGTTGACTCCACAGCTATGTAAAAGCCTCTCATCAGCACCTATTTTAATCAGCAAGAACTTTACTATAAATCATTATCAGAAAAAGCGTTGTGCTACACTTTTATACCAATACGTTTATTTCAAAATTAATAGGGAAAAATAATACAGAGCCTGTGCTCAAGATGGGCTAATAAGCGTGCCCATGAGACTTTCCTTTTTAAGCACTAAATGAAAGCTTTTGCATTGCTAACAGGCTACAAAAGTTGCTTAGGTAATAAGACTCTTTTTCTCTTATCAGTAAAAAAGAAAAGGGGAGGGATGGGATGGCTCAGGGGATTGGTAATCAGATTACAAAGTCTTTCACTTCTAGGTCACTGGTTCAAATCTGCCCCCTGTTTAGTAGTGACCAAAAGCTGTTCCCAGCTGATGGCTTTTCAGTAGCCTTTGTGCAGTAGTGATCTATATCCAACGCCTGGTGAAAATCACTCCTGGACGTTGCACTGGGAGTCTTAGCTCAGACCCTTAACGCAGGAATAAACGACCTGCTCAGGTCTTGAAGGGCTTGGTGGTTTGTTTTCCAGAAGACAGTTTCAACAAGTTAGCGGAGCAGCGCGGCTGAACCTGCACCGTCGCAGCTGCCCCGGGCTGCAGCAGCAGACCCCGCTTCCCAGCACCGGGAATTGTTGCCGGCTTACTTAAGAGTTGGCCTGGTATCTCTTAATTTCAGCCACATGGTCTTACTCCAATTTACTTCCATATTAGGCTAGAAGAGATAAAATTGTAATTGCCAAAAAAAAAAAAAGAGAGACGCAAAAGGAAAATTACTACATTTGTTCATCTTAGAAGAAATATTATACTTATTAGTAAAATTGATTTTGACATATAGAGTGTGAAAACGTTTTTATTGATGGTTTTAGTGCTGCAGTAACGCTGTGGAAGCTGTGAGGCTGCCACTTGGGTAGGCTCTCGTGCTACAGCTGACTTAAACCACTACAAAGTGTCTTCAGGTAAATGTTGGAACAGCTTTATGAAAACAAGGCAAAACAGAAAATTCCCCAGTACCTGCAGAAGAGCCCTTTCGAGTGTACTTTTTCCAGTGCCACCTCTTACTGGTGCTCCTTGTCAGATATTTAAATGATGCGTTTATAGGCTTTGCTCTTGTCAGCGTTTTGAAGTGCTGTTTTCCTGAAGGTAGAGGAATGCTAGAGGACAGTTGCTGCAGAGGGAATGTAATTTCTGGTTCATTAATACGTGAACCTGAACGATAACTGTCTGCTATACTTGCTCTGTACATTTCTGTGGAAATCACCTTCACAGTTTTAGAGGTATATGTCCGTGGGGATGCACACAGCCCATTATAAAACTATGACTTTTTCCCCCAAAAGTAACCAAAGAAATACTGTATTTCTTTCAGGAAATTTCCTCCTTTCTTCTTAGGAGGAAACCCTTCCCTGGGAGGGTGCTGAGGCCCTGGCACAGGGTGCCCCGAGAAGCTGTGGCTGCCCCTGGCTCCCTGGCAGTGCCCAAGGCCAGGTTGGATGGGGCTTTGGGCAGCCTGGGCTGGTGGGGGGTGTCCCTGCCCATGGCAGGGGGTGGCGCTGGGGGGGCTGGGAGCTCCCTTCCAACCTAAACCAGTCTGGGGTTCTGGGATTCTTTTGAGCAGCAGGAACGCCACATATGTGTTGCAGTAGATAGTTCATCAGTGTTAAATGGGGCCTCGCTGGATCAGACGGATTGCATCAGCCAGCTCCCTTTATTTGCGTAAAGCCTTATTAGCAGTTTGCTGCTATCACCTCAGTCTGGGAAAATACAGCACGTGCATGTGCTGAGCAGAGGTTGGTGGGGTACTGTCCGGTGGGATACACGTCTGGCACAGGTCTTTGCTCTCCAGAGAGCTCCTCTCCAGCTCCTGGCGTTCAGAGTGATCTGCTCAACATGCTTACGACTTCCCCTTTGAAAGTGAAGCTGAAAAAGTGCACCAATAAAACCTGTGTACCGCAACACGTGTGTTCATTATCCACGTGTTGCAGGCATGGCTTGGGTGGGATTTACTGCTGCTGTTTTCACACTTGGCTTTCAATGGCCAGGCTCGCTGGCTTGAGGTGCAATGTGATCCCTCTGGAAACTAAAGCAAACACAGAAAAAAAATCCCAAATGATGTATTTATGATCCAAAATACACCTTCCGCATCTAGTAATGCTTTGATATCAGATGTCTCAGAGATCCGCAGGACTCGGAGCAGCTGCTGTATCCCACCAGAAAGCTCTGGCTGTCCAAGCTCCTGCAGGAGCCATGTCTCTCCATGTCCTATCACCGGGGTGTTTCGTGGGCTGCTCATGTTTTGCTCAAGCTTACTTGCACCTGCGTCTCCAGCCCCCTTTGCAGGGAGGGGAATCTGAGGTTAGCCGATGGGAGGGGGGTGAGGGTGAAAGGGACTGCCCGCTTCTCGGGGCGGTTTGGTCCAGGAGAGCAGGTTTGTAAGCCAAAGCCATTCAATTCAGAAGTTCACACAAAGGTTACTGGGGGGGGTGGAATTAAACTGAAAACATTGGCAGCACAGCTGTTGTTAAGCTCAGGAAAGCTTCCTTTCAAGCCTGGCGTGAACCTTCGCTCCCTTTCCACAGGGAAAGCTGGTTCTGTTCCAGCAGTTCGCTCGGGGCCGAGGGGCACCAGAGTGCTCGAGGAGCAGGCAAACTCGGGCAGGGCTCGGCAGAGTGAGGTTCTTCTGTGTTTCGAGGGGTTTGTGAGTTTAACCGTTACTTTAGGAAGGAATTTAGTTAAGCTGAGGTGGCCTCCCAACAAGGCATTTGTCCTGGTGTAACGATGCTTCTTGGCGCAGCTTGAAAGGACCCCTATATAAGTGCGTGTGTATGGACTGAACTGTGCTTGAACACCGTATGTGTTTCCAGTGTTACATACCGGTGCGCTCTGTTGGTACACCTCCCTCCCAGCGTGTGCAGGAGCCTCCAGGTTGCTGTGTCTGGTGAGAGGACTTACCTGTCCCAGAACTGGAGATGTGGCAGGGATCTCGTCTTCTATATGAAAGGACAGACATGGATGTCAAGGCTCCCAGAGGTGGGAGCTGTGAACAGTAATTGGTGTCCTGGTCCAGGTACATGGTAACTTTCAATCGGTGGTAGGATACACCCAGACTGCTCGTGGTAGGGGGTTGCTGGCCAGGACCCCACTCTGCCCTGCGGAGGCTGTGGTGGTGGTGGTGACAGTGAAAAAAAAGACATGGAAAACCTATCCTGGTGCATTTCATCTCCGGAGGGGACTTTGGAGGAAAAGGAGCAGAAGTAAACCTCACCGTTGCTTTTGGGTTTAGCGTTGCTTATGAACCTTATGAGATCAGAGGGTCATGGGGGATATCTTGCTAGTGATGTGTAATGGTTTGGAAATAAACACCAGGGGTGGCTCCAGCTGCCTTTGATCTAACTAAATGGCTATTATGTATATTCTATTTAACTTATTTTAAAATTAGGCAAAGAGCATACAGGAATGCTCTGTATGTTAGATGCTTGAACTTCCAACTGTGTGTTCAGGACCAAACAAAAGGAAAATGGTTCACTTTCAAGGAGCTTATCATTTGGAAGATATATAACACAAAGCAGGCATGAAATGCTGTGGGAAAGAGGGACTGACTTTCTACCTTATCCCATGTTTTTAACATTTTGAATTTTTATTGATGAGGGACAGAATTTGCAGATTTCACACAGTGTCTTTTGCCTTCCACGATATCTGTGAATTTATTTTTTTTTAAATAGGACTTCTTCAGTTGAAAGTGATGAGCTCTTGGCTTAAAAAGATGTGCAAGTAGTTAAATCCACAGCAGGCTTTTTTTTTTTTCAAAGTACACCAGAAACTTTGGAGAGTGTGTGCAGAAAGTTTAGCAGAAGTTGCTTGTGCTTTAAGGCAGGGTTGGCTGATGTTCATGGTCCAGCAGCATCTAGATGGGACGAGGCTGCTCTTCAGGTCCTACCAGTGGCCCAGACACATTTGCTGTAGTGCCCCTGCCCAGCTGGCTGGGGCAGGAGGGCTGTCCAGTGCTCTCCATGCCGTCCCAGCTTGCCCACTTTGATGATAGCTATGGAACAGTCTTGGTCTGCCAACCCAGGTGCAACCACCGAAGGCAGAGTCCAATCCAAAGTTTTCAGGATGATTTCTGCATTTCCTAACAACCATGAAGATAAACATGCGTCACTCTTAATGTGCCAGAGTCTCTCTTTGAGTCTTGTAATTGTGAGTACGAGAATTTAGGTTATTTCACCAAAGGATGACTGTGCATGCTAAATGAGTACCTTCCTACACAGGAAACTGGGATTTTTTGGTGCTTATGTGCAGCATCCTGACACGTAGGCACGACAGCATTCATTACACTAAGAAATGACATGATTACACTCCTCGGTCTTCTGTTGACTCATCACTACCTGGCATCACTTCTCTGGCCAATGTCATAAGTACTCGAGGATGGTTTGTGGTGTTTGACCAGCGGGCTCATGCTGAGGGCGATGCAGAGCGAGTAGCACATGGATCTCCTGGAGCATTACTCAGCAGTAAATGATATAAACAAGCTGAACACCAGGTCATCACCGAGCAGCCAGGAGGGTGAACGAAAGACTTCATGGCAGTGAGATAGCATCCCAGTTCCCTGCCCCATTTCCATGTCCAGGGATGCTGAGGTGGAAGTTGTGTGTTGCGGCAGCGCCATGGCTCTCAGACCTGATGGAGAGCAGGTCCACACCCAGTGTCTCCAGAGGGTAGAGGGTCTGGGCTTCCTTTGCCAGCACAGCTGTGCCTGGCAGATACCAGTGTGGGGCATGGGCCAGACATTTAATTATGAATGTGTACTCTTTATGAGAGTCTGTTCTGTACTCGGAAGATCTTTATCTGAATCATTTGTCATATTACATCCTTCAGGCTGCTTCACAAATCCCTTCTGTGTATGAAGGGTTTTCTCCTCCGTGGAGCCTTCTTAGCCTGGCGGCTTCTTCCCCATCTCACTACTGGGTGGAAAACATCGTTTGCTGTCTGATGGCGTGTCCAACGTCTGATAAAGAGGACTGATAAAAAGCGATCCAATATTTCCCCTTCTGCCATACTGTTTTTGCAGACTTTGGAGTTGTCGGTCATATTGTGGTCTGCTTGGTGTAATCTGGTTTTCTGCTGCACACGCACCTACTTTTTTGGTGAAGTTGCACATGGCAGCAGCATTTTAGTGGGAAAGAGGGAAGCTGCTGCTCCTCTCCTTTGGCTGCCTGCAATAATAAATCACAATTTGCCATTCCCTAACCGCCAAGAGAGTTGTCTCCATGAGTTTGTGTGACCCCAAAAGTTTCAGTTTACATACCCTCTTGCTCACTTTGCCTGTGGAGAGACTTTTCTTTCCTGAAGTTACTCGGAGGTTGCAGGAGTCGAAGCTGAGGCTTCAAAGGACAGGAAGAGTGAGTGTTGTCTTATCCTCTGGCTGAAGTGGAAATCCAGCTGTCTGTGTTTAAATAACAAGGGTGTCAGACTTCATGTCCATCTGTGAGGTGCTGAGCTTCATGCTCAGTTTTTCCCTTTTTTTTAAAGTCTGATCTTTTAACAAAAATTGATACATGGGATGTACACATAATGATAAAATACGGGCAACTTTTTACATAAATTCTTGTTCAGCCAACATCCGGGAATTTGCCCTTCTTGATGTTAAGCTAGTGCAATTCCCTCCATTTCTGTAGGTATAACGTGAAATATAAGGAAAACCGACTATTTCATTGAAAAATGCACCAGCGCCAGATTTGCGTAAAGCTGAAATAAAAGTTCTCCCTGTACCATTCAGACAGAAGCAATGAAGAAGTAATGCCATTTTACTCCATTGTATTTGATACTTAACATGTAAAAACAGTTATTTACTTGATTGTTTCACATTCGTTTCACTAATATAATTGTTCACTTGTAGACTTGAGTTCTGGATTTATGCATTTATTAAAACATGAGAAAATTACTTCCATAACTTACTTCAGGCCACATTTTTCATTAGATATGAACCATTACCACCGTGGTGATAAAATACCAAAACAAAACTCCAGCCCCTTCTATCGTTTCGTTTTCACGCCTTGTGTATTAATGGTTTTGTTACACACCGATTTTCGGCAGCAGTTTATTTCCACTAATTTGTCATCACGAAAATTTAACATCACTGTATTTTATTTAACTTTGTCTGAGTAAACAAAATTCCAAGAATCTGCATAGTCTCGTTCAAGGCTTTTAGAGGTTTTCACCCCACAGGGTGTAAAAGAGGACCCCAACAAGACAAGCCGAGAGCAAGTGACTGGTCTTACTGATCCATTTTGTATGCGCACTGGTTGTTCAGATACAGAGAAGCTGGTCCACGGAAATTTAAAAGATGTTCAGCTCAAGCAAGTACCTCAGGAAGAACTTTTTTCCTCGGCGTGAGAAGGGTTTATTTCTGTCCAGCACCACTTCCTAACGGATTTGAAATCACCCCAAGTAACAAGCTCAGAGATGTTGACCAGGCTCGAAGCCCCAGGGCTGAAAACGGTGGCAGCACGGAGCCTGACTGGGAAGCAGATGAGTGTCTCTGCCCTGGAGCAGTCGCATCCCTCAGATGGGTGGACCAGATGGCCGAGGTTGGTAGCAGCATCAACAACCCAGCTTCTTTCTGCTGCCACCGTTTAGCGGAGCCCGTACAAGCTGCGAGCTACCGCAGCGAGTCTGACAGGCGGCAACTGGAGGAGTCGCAGTAACTCAATCATCTGTCCGCACCCCGAGACCCTGCTCCTCCCTAGTCTGGAGCTTCCCACAACTCCCATCAACAGCAAGGAAACCGGCGGGGTTTGAAAGCTTACTCGTGCTGGCTTACCCGGTGGATCTCAGGCAGCGTTCAGCACCTCGCCTGGGTACGATGGGGCACCTCTGATAAAATGCCAGTCGTGCATCCCTGCTGGGGGTCAGCCGTGCACCGACTGCTGCTCTTCGCTGCCCATGCACTGGCCCTAATGGCTGCGGCTGGGCTGGGACCCGGCACCCAGCGTGCGTGCAGACAAGGAAGCGTGCTCAGAAGGATGGCTTGTGACTTGCCCGTGCTCGCAGCTGACTAGGGCTGTGAAAAGTGCTGTGGAAACTGAGCCAAGGCTCACAAGTTTGGGGCAAGAGGCTCTGAGAGCACTCCTGGTTTCAGGCAGAGACACCTCTGCTTCCTAGGGCACATAGATCTTGACCTTTCTTGATGGTGCAGCACTTTGAGCTTTCAGTCACGGATCTACATGGTTCTGAGTGAGGTACTTTACTGATACTTTTGGTTCAGTTTATTTTATTGTATTTTGGTTTGTATTTTATTTTATATTTTTAATTTTTTCTATTCTACTCTACTCCTATTCTATTCTTTTTTAATTTTTCATTTCATGTTTGGCACTCGAATAGCTATGCAGGGCTTCAGAAATCCAGGTGAACCCAGAAAAAGCAGATCTGTGACCTACAGCGTAAGGTTTTACTGGCAAAGATGTATCAGCTAAGAGCTTGAAAAAAATCCCTCGCCACCCCAGCCAAGATAAGTATGTTAGCAAAACCTCTAGTGCAGGGTTTGTGTAGCTCTTCCAACAGAGGAATGCTCTTGCTGGCTGAGCTCATGTCGTTTGGAGAGGTGATGCAGCCTTCTGCCAGAAAACCTCCTGCATCTCTATTAAGAGGATTCTGCTGACACAGATTCGTGGTAAAGCCAGACCAGCAAAGGATCTTCTGCTGTGCCGGGGGTTTAGGCATGATCCTGTGCTCACACCACCTTCCACTACCCAAGTCCAAATTAACTGTGAATACAAGAAGAAATACAGTTTAATCAACTGTGGATTTTTCAGATGCGATTTTTTCCTGGGGCTTGTGTACTGCAGTGGACATGCCCAAGCTACCTTTAAACAACCCAGCTCGAGTGTCAGATGCTCTTCAGCACTAGTTGTGCCAAATACTGCACATGCTGATTTAGGCCGCTTCCTGGCAGCATAAATTGGCCCTGGTGGAGCTCCACGTTCCTGAGACCAGGCTATTTTTGAGCTCGTGTATTAGAAGCAAGCCAACGTCTCCCTGCTGCAGTCAGCAGTGTAGGAATATCAACACTTGAACAGTCAGGCTTCGCTTTCTGTTCCTTGTGAGATAGGTGGAAGCTGCTGACCCTTCAAACTTTATTTTCAAGTCAATGAGATGCACAGATCCAGTTCTGGGGCAGCAGACTCACACTGTCAGGAGGCAGTACCAGCTGGCTGACTCCAGCTAGTCCCAGTTGCTCCAAATCTCCTTTCCTGACTATCGCTGCGGCCCTCCAGCAGCCCAGAGGCAAATATCTCAGCAACCTTCACCACTGAGATATCTCGAGATGCATTAAAAAGGAGATTGGCTTTCACTCGCTCTATTTGGGCTTTGGGTGGCAAGAGCTTCACCAAAACTTCTTACCTGATGTACGTTTTTGGTCTGCAAGGAAACTATGTACAGAATGCCATCATTTTGTGCTCCAGACCATGGAGAATGCCCCTCCCACCAGCTTGTTTTGGTTTGAGCTGTTGTGGGTGAGAGGTAGTGGACCCATTCAAGGAATTTTACCCACACGGTACCATACCAGTTTATGCTATGTCATGGACTTTCTATTGAACAGTTAGGTGTCATTGGCACGGGACATCCCTACCCATGCCCTGTTAGCACAACTGCCTGTGTTGGGGAACTCGGTGTTCTCCACGCTATTACAGGTCCTCACAGGCTTTTCTCCTGTAAGCACTCTGTCGTGAGACACTAGGGACAAGAGAAGCGGGAGAATTGCGTTATTAAGTTTAAAGTTTTAATAAAGCTGAAGCCTGAGGCTTTTGTACTAGAGAGCCATGAGTTTTGTTTGCGCTGTTCACAAAATATTACCAGTGGATTTTTGTGTAGAGGGTGGGGGTTTTTTGCTGTTTCTTTTTACTGAGCTGTGCATAAGGGAGATGACCTCTACTCTTTTAATCTTGAGTTATTTTAGAATTAAGTATTTTTCTAATCATGAGTGATTTTAAGAACTTATGCCCCCAATGTAAGATGCATGTGGAAATTTTCAGCAGAATTTCTGCAACAGAAAAGGGTTTACAGTTTGAACTTTGACAAGTCCTAGACTCCAGATGCTCTAAAGCAATCTGTTGTAATACGTTCGTATGTTAGTATTACTGCTGCACTGTGATTTATTGCTGTAGAAAGCTATCACAATTGTAGATGTAACATCCAATAGATCTTCGAACAAAATATCAGAAAGTACTTGGCTATGGTCATTCTATGATCATATCTCTGCAGATGTTTTCTTTTGCTGTTTAAAAACTGGTGTGTGTCAGGTGCTTTGTCTGCTGCAAACAGGGATTTTATCACATGGAAATTCATTTAGGGAAATTTATTCTTGTTACTAATTGAAAATGGGAACTGGTTTAACTTTGGATTATTTATTATTTTTGCTATGTGCTGTTCAAGTCTAGTTGCTCAGTAATTCTAATCCCTAGTGAATAATATTTTGTGAAGACTTGAGGATCTAATTCCATTTTAAGATGTGCAAAAAACTGAGCATATTTCGGAAATTCAGGCATTCTATCCAGAAGGCAGTGAAAGGTCTGGGGAATCCCAGGCTGACAAACTTGCACTACGGACTTACGGAGTTCAGTGTTTTACAGCGAAGAAGAGTCTCTCAACTGGGGAAAGGCTCAAGTGCTACTGCTCAGACCAGTTACTTGGTTTGTATGAGACTGAGTGAAAGGAGGGTCAGAGAGGATCTTGGATGACTGTAGACACGTACCCTGGCTCCAAGGAGAGCATATGAAGTTACCAAGAAAAAATTTGCATGCCCTTCCAAAACCATTAGTTAAAATTGCCTTTTTGCACACCATTCCTGGCACAAGATTTCTTCTCTTTTCCCATCTACCACTGCTTTTACAAATATTTCAGTGTACAGCTGATGCCATTTTGATCCACCAGAGTTTCTGCTGCAAATTCATTTCACTTCTGGAAATCATTGAGGACATTTGGACAGAGGCTTCCAGTTCCGTTTCCTCTGAAGACAGTTCAGTTTGCACACTCCAAAACCTCTGAGACACTCACACCAGGATGAGGCAACTGGAGACGATGGAGAACTCACATCAAAGTTACGCTGTTCCAAGCCAAATGCCTATTGGAGACATGCTCATTCAAGCCCATTGCGTACCATGTAAACATCATGCCACAACTGAAATTACTGTGGATGACAGGGGAATTAGATGAAAGGGGTTTTTTTTTAAAAAGTTCAAGAGAAAGTAAAATTTGGGAACATTGTTAATTTTTTTAAAAAAAATTTTTCTAATCCATTTTTGCTCATTCCTAATTACAAGCAACTCAGAAGAGTAAGTATCACCCAGATATGAAGTTCGAATTTTTAGCCGGTTTAAATTTGTTAGAATAGGTATAAAGAGTATGGAATCAATGCTGCAAAGAGTTACTCCCACAGACCCTTTCCCTAAAGTCTAATTGGGATATTAATGGATATTCATGTTTGCAGAATCAGACCTTTGAGTCCTCTTTTAGCATACTGATGCATTCATTTGACAAGAGTGCTGTGCTATAAAATATATACCAAAGATGTATTTTATAATCTATTCTAAATATATGTATGTACACTCTTAATATACTGCATATGTAATACATGTATAGGAGGCTATGTTTTATATGCATGCACTACAGGTAATAAAGGCATCGACCTTTCGTCATTATAAAGCTATGATAATTGTGTAATATAAACTTACAGAGGAATGCCATCTGACCTTACAGACAGTTTAGCAGTAGAACACTTATTAAATTGACCAATAAATGGGTAATTAATATATATGAATTTAAGGAATGCATTTTTAGGGGATTTCAAGTTCTCGCTTATGTAAGTAATAGAACTGAATACGTGTGCGAATAGATAATTGACGTTTTCCCTTGGAAAGTGAAAGAACACATTTTCAACTGCTGGCATAGAGAGGACTTTCAGAAAGATGTTGGGTGTTTCTGACTGACTGCGGTGAACGCTGGTCTGTGACTTGCCATTCGAAGGGAACAAAATATAAAGTAGTGATGATATAAGGTTAATAAATCACGAGAACAAACTTTGCTGTGACTACAAAGAAGGAACACAAAGGCAAAGGCGAGATGAAAACGCCTGGTTAGAGAAGATGGTTGGGAAAACCTGGAGAACCCAGAGTGGTGTTCTGAGTGACGCCGTCATAAATGAGAACTGGTTTACCTGCCAGAGAAGTGCTGGTTTACCTGCCTCTGACGAGGAATGAATTACTGAGAGTGGAGCCGTGAGCCATCCAGCGAAGAGGTGCATAGGGAGATGGCTTCCTGCAAAATCTGTTCAGCTAAGAATAATTTAGGATTTGAAAATATGCATTGAGTAGTAAATTAAGTAATTCCCAGGCTGTGAAAACTTCCTGTCTGTGAAATTTAGTGATGTACAAAGAGTGTAAGGCATAAAATGAAGTCAAGACAAAATCCTTAGGTCTTGGTCTGCAACTGTTACTTCAGTAAAAAACACCATTATCCTGAAAAGAAAATGTAATTGGTAGTATTGTAAATACCCTTTGGTGTATTAAATATCTTCATGGACTCACAGAACCCCAGACGGGTTTGGGTGGGAAGGGAGCTCCCAGCCCACCCAGCNCTCGGGGCACCCTGTGCCAGGGCCTCAGCACCCTCCCAGGGAAGGATTGCTGCCTCCCAGCTCAGCTCCAGCTCCCCTCCTGCAGCTTCAGGCCCTTCCCCTTGGCCTGGCCCCCGCTGCCCTGCAACCAGCCCCTCTCCAGCTTTCCTGCAGCCCCTGCAGGCACTGCCAGGGGCTCCAAGGGCTCCCCGCAGCCTTCTGAGGTCTCCCCAGAGCCTTCACTTTTAACATTAAAAGACCGTACTGGCTGCATGTAATAAAGCTAGTCCTGGGAAGTGTCAGTCCTCCATCCCATAGCATCCTTCCCTTGGAATTTGGTACAACTCTGTCATTGTGTCAAATTTCAGTGGCAGCTGGGAGCTACATTTGTGTTGAATGTTAATATATTTTCCTTTAACAGTTTCATTCTGCTTAGTTAATTTTTAAAATTTATGTGAGTTCAAAACTACTTTTACACAAGATAAATATGTTTTAGCTGCAAGCTATCAATCCATTGAATCGGAAGCATTTACTGAGTATTGAAGCGTCTGTGGCCAAAAGCACATAGGCTTCTTCTATCTTCCTGCAGGGTAAATTATCATCCCTGATAAGAGGGTCTGCAGCTTGAGCATCACCTGGATCTGTTCTCTGTGGTTATTATTGTCGGTTAGCATCCTGTTGAAGCAGAGAACTTGAGCTGTTATGGTAGAACCTAAGTGTCCTGGGTTTGACATGCTGTGTGGTGACATTTCTGTGTCACTTAAAGATGGACACATTCGGCGTCTTGTTTAAGTGAAGATTATACCTTTGATCCTTTCTCCACTTGATGTATTGTTTTTGACTATTTTTATTTCCAAGCTGTTTCCTAAGGGCATGGGTGCCCACCAAAACTTAGTTCTTCTGGGCTGATTGTACAGAAATCTGTAACTGAAGCTCAGTTAATCCCTTCGATCCCTCTTTGCTGCTGCATCCACGAGCCCTTGTCCTGACCCCATCAGTGTGGCTGAGTTATCAAAAAACTTCTCATTGTCAGCCTCAGTCTGTTTGCTGATCCTTGTGAAGAGCGCACCATTCTGAAGGCACCCACAAGGCTGAGCAGCAACCACCAGCAGCATGTCAGGTATTGCATATTATTCCCCATATCATATATGATCTGAAAAGCAAAGACTACATGTACCATGTGAAGAAAGAGTAAGAAGGCGGTGGTCGATCTCTGCCAGTTACTCCATGTGCGTAGGGAAATTGAGAACAGCAAACGTGAACTATGTCTAGAAAGGGAGAAGGGAACTGCACGTCTCTATTTCCTTATGATTTGAAGAAAACGGTGATGTTCTTAGATGAACGGGGTGGCTGGTTTTCGAATCAGAAATGTGGGACACAATAGCTTGAGAAAAGACCGCTTTTCCAAAGCAGAGCGTATTTTTTTCCCCTTCCTGGTCATTAGCGGTGCTTCTGAAGACCAGCCCTTCGTGGAGGAAGTCATGCTGGAGCACAACGAGCTGGTGACAATTTTAAGCTTCCCCCAGCATGTAATAACTCCGAGTAATTGGTAGGTACGTGCACTTCAAGGACGATGATATTTTTGTTCCTTTGCCCGTTTAAATCGCAGCATTTTGCGCGAGACGGTGCAGCCAAATGAGTGCCGGAATGCACAGCACTGGTACAGGAACGTCAGTACGTGTGGCGCGTTTCTAAAGCTTACTCAGTAGGCAGAAGGGTTTAGTGCGAGTGGGACACGTGTGGCTCACATGTGGCTCATCTTGGTTTTAGATACTGTCTCTTTCAGAGAACTGTTTTTCTGGTAGGAATTCTGACCCACTCGTAGGAACGGAGGGTCCGGTCCCCTAACCACACTGCCTGTGACGCTGGGTTTAGGAGAAACCTGGTAACACCAGCTCCTGACAACTCCTAGCAGGACCTGCAGCCCTTCAGCAGGTCTTTCCGCAGATGCTGTTCTGTTTATAGAAGGAGGTTGATGCTACCTGACCTGTTACATAAAGGTAAAGCAGTTGGATGGTTGTGACGGCTGGTAGGAGAAAGGACTAGCCACAGCCCTTCCAAAAGCAGCCTGGCTTTCCCCTGCAGTCTACAGGTCATCTCTTCCATGATCATCTCATGCACATAACTCCGCCTGATAAAGGGGACAGTAAAGCTGCAGTCTAAACAGTAGTATTTTTAGATGTTTGGCAGATCTGAACCACCTCTGGGGCCTGGTGTAATTGCAAAGAACTCAGATGAACAGGACAGAGCAGAACAGAATAGAACAGGATATTGCAAGAGATGTTCGTTATGTGTCCCAAGTTCTGCTGAACCAGGCTGGTCGAAGGTCTGAGTGACTCAGCCCTGTGTGAGACAAAGCGTTTGTCGGTGTCTGAGATGACCATACAGGTGTGGGGAGGGGGATAATAAACCCCTTGTTCTGAGGCACCACCTTCTTCTGGACACCAAGGGTTTCATCCTCAGTTTAGCAGAATCACCAGTGGTTTCTGCAGCAGCCTGAGGATCATCCTGAGAGATTCGCTGTTCTTACGTAGGGTTTCATCATGAAGGGAGTCTGGCGGTCGGTCGTTATATTTACAGTGAAACTCAGGGCTCGGTATCAGATGTTTGGCTGAAAACGTCCGTATTGTCTTACAGCTGAATGAAGCTCAGGCTTTTGCGGTAGATGATACTTTGCCCTAAATGAGTGAGTTTTGTGTGATTTTTGTCACACACACATACATACGTGCTGTGTCCCATCCTCCAAAAATTCTAGATATTAAATGTGCCCCACAGGAGCCTAATGGATGGAAGAATGGTACACATGGAAAGGCTTCACATGAAGAAAGATTACTGTTAAGAGCTTCTTCATACACGGTTGCCCAAGGTGTCCTAAGCTCAGCTGAATCCTGAGTCATGTCATGCTGACATTACTGGAGACAGTACTGGGGAAGGTGGACACCTCATTTTATCTGGAAGGGGGAGGTCTGTGTTGGCATTACCTAGGCAATAGTCATTAATTTTTTTCCCTTAGGATATTAATTCGATTTCACAGATTTTAAAATACACATAACATTAAAAAAAAAAAAGAAAAAAGAAAAAAAAGGTTAAGGTGATAATTCAGAATATCGTAGTGTGGTTGTGTAGAATTGGATGTAAGACTGTCTTTTTGCTCATGAGGGTTTATATACATTACATTTTTAATAAGCCAGGAGGCAGTTTGCGTAAGGTATGGAGAAATGCTACTCTTGTACCAAGGGTCTGGATCGAGGTGTTTATTTTGTAGTTTCCAACACAAAATATAATTCAAGTCCCCATTGTAAAAGTCTCTTTTAGAGCAGTGTTTTCTTTCAGAGTTGCAGCCGGTATGCTGATAAGCAGTTTCTAGAGCATGAACAAAGAATGCCTGGTTTTACAGATGTTGTATGTGTTGCCATTTATACAAAAGGAAACTGGTAAAAAAATTAACTTTAGTGCAGCATGCATAGTGGTAAAACAGTAGTTGCGAAATGCTGGTTTTATAAGTATAATTCATTATGCTTTCTTTGATCCGGTGTTACAAATTAGGGTCACTTGTGTCAGGAGATTAAAACCTTTTTGTCTCTCTTTGATATCAAACTATTCTTTCCCAGTCCCTTTTATCTTGCAGAGCAGCGCTGAATTCCACAGCATCTTTGTCAGTTCGCTTGTGTTATTTGCAGCAATCATTTAACTGGTTTTAGAACTAATATTATTTAGTCATACTGTCATTTGCAACAACAGAGGCTCTTTAATATCCTAAAAATGTTGAGAGGCTCCGGCATTAGCTGGGTAAGCATATGTATAAGAGAGACCACAAAGAATTTTGGGACCGTGGTGGGAGTGCAAGGTAGCTAAATTGGATAGAAAAAGAAAAAAAAAAGTACAAGTCAAAGTAAGATTGTACATCAGAAAAACTACAGCAATCTACTGAAAATTAGTAGATGATAGTCATGAGTAGCTTACAGTGAACCGCGGGTACCAGCTTCCCTGAAGCACAGAAATAGGAACTTGGAGAAGCATGTAAAAGGTGTCCTCAGGGAATCTTCCATTTTTTCACTATGATACCTTTAATCCCAGAATTGTCAAGCCACATGGAAAATAATAGGACTGAATAGTTCAGTCAGTTAAAAGTTAGTATTATTTCTTTTATCAAAAATATTAGGTCTTTCTGTGTTTCTGGAGCTGCTAGGATTTGTATAAACTTTAAAACAAGTGAAGTCAAGTATTGAACCTGTATTGCTCTTCCTTTTTTAATTTAAGATCATTATCTGTGACTAAGCAGACTCTATTCAATAGAAAGAAAGAACTTAAAGCCAATATTTTTTAACAGATGATTCAACGAGAGGCAGAAGTAAAGAATAAGGTAACTGCTGTGGCGTTGACAGACTCAGTTCACAATGTGTGGCATCAAGAAGTTGGGAAAACTATTCGAGAGTGGATGCGAGAGGTGAGGCCAGGATTTTTAAAGAGTTGCGGTATATACATCTGTATATGGCTCTATAAACATGTCTTTGTCTGCTGACCTCTTCCATTTCTTTAGGGTATGAAAGACGGCACATTACAGGACCGTGGAAATTGTGTGCCCATACCAGCCCCTAAAATAACTGAGATTAAAGCCATTTATGAACTTCAAAGGTAGCAGTCGAAATAACAACAATGAAGTGCAGTGTTTTCTTCCTGCTGCACAGCAATATAGAGACGTATAGCAAGGCAGCCCACGTGCTGGAGCAAAGCCCTGGGCGCACCCAGGGCTCCTGACTTGATCTGGCAATGGTGGAGGAGACCCTTTAAGCTCTTCATGACACGGCCTGATGATTCTCACAGCTGGCAAAAAAACCCTTTCTCTCAGCAGTTTTGTGACACGTAATTATTTCTGAGGTGCTCCAGGGTTTTCTGATGAAAAGCTGGGGTATTTGCTGCTGTACACCTACCAACGGCTAGTTGGTCCAAGGTGATCTGGTGGTGGGTGATGGCCACCAAGCACCAAGTTCCACCCTTGGGTGAAGGATGATGCCATGCATTCTTTACTCGTTTAATACTGAAGTCTGGGGTTGCTGAGATTTTACAAATCACATTTTTTAAAGTGACACCAACTAAACTTCCATTTAGGAGTCTTTTTCTCGCCAAATCAGGCTCATGTCCATGTTTTCTACGTTGCCGTTGCGGAACGCCAGAACAATGGGAGCACATGGCAAATTTAAACTAGTTGTATCCTGAACTTTTTGTAAGATTTGACTTTTTCCCGTGGATTTAGTGAAACTTGACGTATAGATTGCCTATTCCCGACTTAACCTTACAGTTTTATAGGCCGTGACTGATGGGAATAGAGAATCACCTGGGATGCAGTCTGACAGCTCTGACTTAAATGTTAAAAATATAAAGAATGGTAACCCCTACAGGCTCTGTCAGAAAAATCCCCATTTTCTTTATGGGAAATCAAAACCTTAAAATATATGTTATGTAGTAAAACTGAAATTTTAAATCCTGTAATTTGAATCTGACAACTCCATTTTTCTTTAAGCATTTATTCTGAATAAGACAAGTGCATTACCTTTAATTTCATTTGCAGAAAGTAGATCTTAAAGAATAAGTTAAATGATTAATGGCCTAAAAAGTGGATGGAGTGTCATAACTTACATTAGCATTGAAAATCTCCTATAAGAAAGAAGAATTTTACATATGTGAAGTGTGGCTGAGTGGTATTAAGACTAGCATATCACCTGGATATCTCTTACTTTAATCAGGTTTAAGGCTACTGGTAAAATGAATAATAATTAAAATATACACCTAATCGCTGCCTGTCTGTAGGGCTAATTGCTGTCATTGAAAGAATGAATTGTTAAAAAAGTAATTCTTCATTGGAGCTATCTCCCCTGTATCATTGGTGGCCTATTTTTAGTACCTATAGAAGTCATGATTTTTGAATTTATTAGGAGCTGTGATGAATGATAAAACAAATCATCCATTTACATATCTTGACACTGCTTTCGAGAATACTTATTTCTTACAGGCAAGTGTCACATTGTATATAAAAGCTGGTTAATTGTGTGCTAATCTTCTGTATTATCTCCAGCTCTCTGATGTAGTGTTCTATCAGTAGTTAATATTAATTTTACTTATTTCAAATGATTGTAATACTTCATAAAAAATCTACTTCTTTTATAATTTCTACCATCTTACATTTGCAATTTCACATTCAGCTGTTAATTAAAATTATACATGCAAATTGTAAAATGTATAACGCTTTACTGCTTTAAATCTTAAAGCCTTTGTGAAATAATTCCATTTTAACCATTTTTTACTAAAAAAGTTGCATTACTGGGTAGTGTGTTTGTTTTCTTCTTTTTTTTTTTTTCCATCGAGTTCAATAGTTTCATTGATCTACTGTTTCTTACAAAAATCTGCCATGCTTTGTGAACTTCACTTTCTAATCTCATACAGCAACCCTTCCTTTATGTTGTTCCTGCTCTCCCTGGTCCCAGAACAGTAGGGTTGCCTTGACAAATCTATTCAAAAGCCATTCCTCGCCCTTTATTGGTGGGGACTGAAGCCTTTGAAATTCTCTCCTCACTGCAACACAGCTGACATCTTCTTCCAGACAGAATGAATTAAGGAAATACAATAAGACACTTGATCTACCAGTCAAGGATCTTTCCACAGTGAGGACGGACTCCATGGTGCACAACTAGGGCAGCAAGCATCTACAAATACACAATACATGCTTGTTTACCGGGATAGCAATCATCCATTTTTACAGTCATGATGGATGGGATGATTTTTTAGAAATCTGTCTGAAAATTTATTGGATTGTTCCAAAAAGTTGTGCGGGTTGGTGTTTTTTGTTGGTTTTTTTTTCCTTTTCCCTTTAATGAAGTTAATGAGGTTTTCAGAAAACCCAGATTCATCATAAGGGAAGCCACGCAGATCTTCAGATCAGCAGCAATCTTATTAAAAATGTAGTTGCCTTGTAATTAAATCTTCAATTCAGTAGCTTTGGTGTTGTTTCAGTATATTTTATTAAAAGCATATTATTTAATACTTTAATTCATAGGCTTCTCTTAGTAGATAGCGTTTGGAGCAAAACATTTAAAAAATTCATGGTAAACTCATCCTACTCAGAGGTTCAGGAATGAAAGGTAAATGTAAATGCTCCCTGAACATAATTCCCCAGAGACCAGTATCTGCATTTTTAAATGTTCATGCACGGTTCATCTCTGCTATATTTCCAATTATTTGAATATTAATCTGCTATCTCGGTGGCTTTCATTCAGGTATAATCTGTTGTTTTGTGATTTCACAACCGTTCTTTCCACAGCCTACTCCATCAAAACACCCTGAAAAGTTCTTAATGTCACCAAGTGAGCAGGCTCAGTGTTTGTATCAGCACCTCTTTAGCTGCTGCAGAAGGGGAAAGCTCAAACAGTGCAGTGGGCAAGTCAGGCACCCGTTGGTCCAAGCTCCTACTTCAGTCCACTGGCACTCCAAGTAGCACTTAAAGACATGCTGTTTAAGCGCATTATGAATCTCCTGAATTCTCTTATTTAGTATGAAACTACAGTATTTCATCATCACTTAGTGTGAAGAAGTTAGTGTAGTGTATCTTCCAGTCCCTGCTGGGGCTGCTGTGGAGATTAGTTGGAGTATTTTGGTATGATCATTGTCCTTACTTGCAAAGTCTGGGTTTTTGCTCTGAGCTTTTGGGTTTTTTGCTCTGAGTTTTAGATTTTTTTTACTCTGAGTTTTTTGGCTTACCCCAAAGTTGCCTGCCTTCTCTTACAGAACTGCTGTAACTGGGTGTCCAGCTCCGAGCCCCTGGACACTTCGGTGGAGTCCATGCTGCCGGACTGCCCCCGCGTCTCTGCAGGTACGTCCGTTTGTTTGCAGCAGGGCAGTGTCCATGTTTGTGCCCAGGAGCAGCTTGGTTGTTTAAAAATGCTTTTGGTTCTGAACGCATTTTAACCCCTCTACAGCAAGATACGGTTGAAGGTATATGGCTGCTGCTATTTTATACAGCCCACTCTTAATTTTTTTCTTTGCTTTGCGTGGGATTGAAGTTCTCTTGTCTGCTTGTACTTATATTTTTCTACTCTTCTTTTCTCTTTGGCTTTAAGTAATTGGTGACATTGTAGGTAGGAGCCTAAAAAAAAATAGCAAGGATGAAAACTGGAGATTTTCTCATAGATTCTTGAATAAATATCTAACTTTATGTAGGCAAGAACGTTTTGAAGAGGTACATTAATGAAAGGTACCACTAAGTGAAATAAGACACTTTCCTGAATCCTGATCAACGTCAGTCTAGTTTAGGTAGCAAATTGCTTACAGTGTCCAAGAATCTTGATGTGAGATTTCTGTTGTTTTGGAAATGTTCAGCTACACTCTTTCTTTAATGAGTCATGAATCGTAAATCAGGAGGAGCACATTAAAAAATATACAGAGACTTTTGTTAACATGTAATAATTCCAGAAAGTAGATGTAGTTGTCAGTGCAACAGGAAAATCTCAAATCTCTGTAGGAAAGTAATCTAAAATACATAAAGATGTTACTGAACTTTCATGCTTGATTATCAGATTTCCTAAAAGCCATAGGTAGCGTATTTCTGTAGAATATAAAATCAGGTTCAAAGGAAGGCACAGCCTATACAATATTAATTTGAAAGCTGGAACAGTGTTTGACCTTGCTCTGTGAGACGCAGTTGTTCGTTTGACAAGTTAGAGATTCATATCTGTCTGGATTTGTGAGGTTGTTAATGAGACCTAACCTTGCAGATGAAATTTAGTTTACTGCAGGATATTTTTAAGGCTTGGAAAATTTAGCCATACTTTCTTTGAGAGCTCACAACAACTGGAGACCTGTAATCACATTTCTGCTGTGGGCTGGGATCTAACCACGTCGATCGTCAGCTCTGTACAGATGCAGTGCAATAGCATTGACATTGCTCTTTAGTGCTTCGGGAAATTAAATATTGCTAAAATTTTCATAGATTCAACATTCGTTTATGAACTTTTTGCTCCTTTAGGGCTTGGGTAGCAACCAGTCAGCATTTACAGTACACTTGCCAGCAGTGAAAATCCTCCATCTGAGCTTTTCTTCTCTTTCTTTGTGTTCATCCTATGTAAATAATGTAAAAGGTACTCTATAAAAGAAATCCTAAGTGTTATTTAAAAAACAGACTGATGCCTTAATAGGGGTTTGAATAAGTCTTAATTTTGCATTCCTACTGAAGCTGGGTCATAGTGGGTATAACATTTATACTCCACTTAATGAATTCCCAGCTACACTGAAGTCTTTGGCAGAAGATTTAATTTAAATGAGGTAGGATTTCAGCCAGTAAAAGTTGTAGAAGTTGGCTATTTGTATTTCATGCATATGTACACTGCCACTAGATTAAGATTACTGACGTTTTAGAAATCCTTGACAGAGCTTTTGGACAATGGAAGCTAACTATTTCCAGCTTGGTTCTTTATAATATAAGGACAGTTTAAAATGGTATAGCTTTATGTATCTACTGCTGAATTATCAATTTACTCATATGTTTTTGTTTATATTTCTTGTATTCATGTCTTACATGGACAGCTAAGACATTTACAGAGGAGCAAGTGAGTAATTCCTACAACATGTTTATATGACCAGTGGCATAAGCCTACATTAGGGTAATCTGTAATAAATTTATGAAATGCTACTACGTGTAGGAGCATTAGTATTTAATGTGAGAGATTTTATTTCACTCGTTTCCTGAGAACTGCAGTACTGAAATAGCCCACACTCAAGTGCTGGCAGCATTGCCCTTAGTATTTCAATGAATGACAGTGAGAGCAATCAGAGCAACGAGAGGAGATTTTTAAAAATAAACCTTTTGCAGAAGGAAGGTTCACTTTTCTGCTTGGAACCCTGCCTTTTATCTGTGTTTGCACTGAGAAGTAAGTTCAGGAATAGCTGTATCTCAGTCACACCTCCTGAGCCAACTTTCCCAAAAAGGCTCTGGTGTTCAGCCACCCAACATACTGGGATTTACAGGCAACCCCGGTGTGTTTGTGAGTAGTGCCTACTTCAGATTATGTCACAGCCTCTCCCTTACAAATCGCAAGAGAGAAATAAACGGCCATCAAACTGGGAAACAACTTGTATTTCTAAATAGAGTTGTTCAAGCTTTTGATTAGACCATTATTAAGTAATTAAAATGTTTGCTGTAATTCATTCATGTCTTACTCAGTTACAAAAAGGAATGCATGCACTTTAATAATTGAACGTTGTGGGCGTGAGAACAGCAATACAGAGAAAGTCAGTCATGGTAAATCCATTTTCTGTCCTCCTGGCTGGAGATGGGGTACTGTGAGAGTCCCACCTCCATGGTCTTTCCTCCATGTCTCAAGGGTTTGTTTGCACACTAGTGTCATAGTTTAACATCTTCCTGCCACAGGTGATCGTTACACTGAAGAGATTTTCCTCTAAAATTTCCCATTTCACACAGTTTGGGGTTTTTTCTTGTGTTTTTTTTTTCCTAAAAAGCATCTCATACGGTGTTTAGGGATGTGTCTCTCAACTCAAACATCTTCCATGAGACATGGAGCTCTTCTGGAGGCTATCTGCCCAGCCCATTTTTGCCCTTCCCATATTTTTCCAACAAGAACATAGCACTCTTCCTCATCAGAAAAGAGTCCACCACTCTCCCTCTGTCATTTATCTTTTACCGGGCAGGGCTGTCCATCATAAAATCATAGAATCATCATCATTCCCTTCTGCTCCTTCTCTGGCTCATAGGCCTCTCTGGTTTCCAGCTTTGGAGCATTGCCACTGGTAAGGTCCTCAGCTGTAGCACTGTCACCTCGTTGGCGTCAAGGAGCCCTCTGAGAGTCTCCTGCCTTCAGTCTACATTCAAAAAACTATCTCCTGTTGTCTTCAATTTCAGCCACCATTAAGAACCTCTGTTAGACCTGAGGTCATCTTCTACCTCAGTCCTAATCCACCTTCCTAACTGAGTCAAACCAGAAGACCTCACTTCTGTCTCAGAGGAGATGGATCCATTTCCTACTTATCTAAGCTGTAACCAAATGTAGGGCAGAGATAGGTGAAGACTTTAAAAGCAGGCTGTACATTAAAGGTCATCACATAAAACAGAGTAAGGGTGGGAGCCTCACTGACTAGGAGATTGGAGGTCATCTTGTGGTTTACAGACAGTGGGATAGGCGTTTTAATGACAGGTTGCATCTTGTTACTGCTAACCGTAGTTGTAGTTCACTTAGGCCTGTGACCTGTAAGTCTCTGAGACCTTTCAACATTTCTTCTAGTTCTGAAGCAGGGAGTTGACAAGCCCTTTGGGAAGCCACAGTTCACTGGGAGGAACAGCTGAAAATGGGGGTGGGAGAAAGCAGATCCATGGATCTGTATCCATCTCTGCTGCTGTTCAGGAGTTAAATTTAATTTCAGGATACATCAGCCCATGCAAGGTATTGCAGTAGATTTTGCCAGGTAAGCATGGCCTTTGTTTTCCTGAATATGAATATTTCGGGGTGTCTCATGGGGAGCACCTTAGTGTTTGAGTAAGATACATTCCTTAGCTCGTGTGTTTCTGCCAGTGAAAAATTTTTATTTAGGAGAGAAAATTAAACTTTGCAGTGTTTTGCCAAAGTGGATATGAACCAACACTCATTTACATAATCAAATAAGAAGTTATTGTAACATTAGTAAAATGAATTGCCTAATCAAATCCTTTTAAAGCTTTTCTAGTTGACCTCCAAAATCACAAGCTATTCTTTTAACAGTTGCAGTCACTGTAGTTAAAACATTGTAAAATAAGGAAATTACAACATCAGAAGACAAACAAGATGACACAATAGAATGAAACATTGACAGTAATCAAGAAAAGCTCTATTCATGGAAGAGCCTAGACTTTAAAATATGTCTCTGTAGTAAGGAAGTAGTGCAAGAATTAATTCATGTAGCTGAATCAAGTGATCCCAGGCTGGTGGGAGAAAAGTAAACTCTTCGTTTTGGGGGACAGGTGTGACCCATGCTGGCGGTGCAGAGTTTTAGATTCTGAACAGTATCCTGAGGGGGTCGTCATGTAGAGTATTTCCTGGTACCAAACATCAAGTCTGATTCTGTATGGTATATAAAACATTACATTTCTTTTAGGCAAGCCAGGCACAACTTTTTTATTAATTTTTTTTTAAATTCAGAAAATTATTTCTAATGGATTGCTGCAGGTTTTGGGGGGTTTCACAAATAAATAGAAGGAAAAAAATTGCCTTCACAGAAGGTTGGGTCGGGAAGGGACGTCTGGAGGTCACGTGGTCCAACCCCCTGCTCAAGCAGAGCTGCCTGAAGCCAGTTTTCTGGGACTACGTCCAGCCTTCCATAAGCTCTGTTGCATGTCAATAAAGAAACCATGTTCATGGTAATTAATATCCACATAAGGTTGTGGAGTTTTGTTGGTATGTTCGTCCTAACTTCCCGAAGACACCAGAGTCATGCCATAACCATGTGGTGTGCTGGACGGTTGTGTGGGGTTTAAGTCTGTACGTGAGTGAATATGGAGTGGACGTAGTGGTAGTTGTCCACACTAAGGTAAGACGGTCAGCTTTGCATGTGTCAGCACCAAAAGGAGATCCTTCACATTGCGCAGAGGTTCAGAAAGGGGGTGTTTTACCTTTTTTGAATCCTTTTAACTGGGATTAGAGGGAAAGGGGGGCTGGTGGAGCTTGTCCCAACAAGGTGCAGGGTTGTCATCCATTGAGCCTCGCGGTAACGACACAGCCAAAAGCCTTCCTGCGTATGTTGAACTCACACTATGTACTTTCAGGCTTGGGTTGGGTTTTTTTTAGAGTTTTTTCTGTATGCACATGAGAGACTGGCAGTTCAAAACAGATGAAAGATGAGATTCTGCAGAGCTCACTGAAAAACAGGGAAAAGCTCGTTACCTGCTGTTTTTGAGTCCGTGGCATAGCTTGATTTAATATCAAGACAAGAATATGGTACTAAACAGTCCCCTTGAGACTGCTGCTTTGTGCTAAGTAATAGAATAACATCAATAATCCTTCCGTGGGGCTACAGTAAATTTAAGTAAAGTTATTCTGGACTGTTAGATCTGCTTAAAAGCACTGATCCAAGAAAGTGAGCGCATCAGTTGCACAGCGAGCCTTTCCCTGGAAGAGCAGGCGTGCAGCCCGGCCCCCGCACATACTTGCACCTACTCATCGGATAAAGCCCTTCTTGCAAAGCTTGCGTTGATACCAGGAACACGAATTGCCCATTAGATTACGGAGGTGTTAGTTTTTGTTGGCTTTGCTTAACAGGTGACTTCTGCCTGCTGTTTTAAGAGAGTTCAGTTGTGTATTTCTGTAGAAAAACCTCGTTTAGCTGCAGATGCACCCCATGCTGAGGAGATCCTGGGGTTCAAACAGGAGGATCTCCACCGAGGTTAAATGGGCTCTGCAGCACCGCAGGGTCTGTGCGCGGAGGTAATTGCTTGAGTGAGGCTTGCGACAGCCGTAGGGAAGGACCAACTTATTTCTGCCTGCTTTTTTCCCCTCTGCTTTATTTGCACCACGCTACACTTCCATTCTCACGCTTTTATGTGTCTTGCTCACAACAAGCAAGGCAGAAACAATCACAAACTGTATTAAGCACTAAGGCAATACCTGGCTGTTCCCCTTAGTGGCTTTTAGCCCAGGTTGCCATTTTTCACTCTTTAATTGAATTCGTGAGGACCATTCTGGGCTGTTTTCTGACGTTAGTATTTTGTGACCCGGGGTGGGTGTCCAGTAACTCCAGCAGTATAAGAAATAAGTACAAAACCACACACTTTTTACAGTAATGCGGGTTATGCCGTTTCGCTAAAAATGTTATTTCTGTATTCGCTAGTCGTTCATGGAGATTAAGATTACAGTAATCAGTGTTTACCGTAAACCTCTTTGCATTTTATGTCTTCCCGTGCGTGTAGTTCTGTCAATAACAGCTTTGCACTTGGGAGAAAAGACGAAACGCCGCAGCACCCTGTCGAGGTGGCGGGTTCCTGCGTTCAGCTGCATATCAATGCGTTTTAAGGTATTTGCAACGTGGATAGCGCAAATGGAGGGATGCGGGAATCTGCGGCGTGGAGGTTGCTCGTAGCCCTGTGTCAGCATCCTCACATGCTGCAAGCGTTGGCCCTGCGCTTCCGTTTCTGCTGCTGCACGTTGTCTGTCGGGGGCTGGAAATCGTTACGGAAGCTTGGAAACATCATCCTGTCTCGGCCACAGCTCTGGCTGTTGCTGCACTAAGTCCAGCTTTAACTAGTGTCGTCTTAGTGTGGAAGTAAGTAGCTTTTCCCTTCTCCCAGTTCCTCAAAGGCGCTCTGCTTTTAGTCTCCTGCTCAGCCTCAGGTGTTGCAGGCAGCTTTTCGTTTCATCTGTAATACCTAACTGGATGTGAGCTCCTGCATTGTGTTTGGAGCGGCTTAGGTTTGCAGTGCTTCAGAAAGGACAAAACCTATAAATACTTGTTGAACTCTGTCGCAGATTCTGTTCCAGAACAACAGGCCCTCAAAAGTAAACCTGAAAATACGAATTTGAAAGTGTTGACTTGAATTACAAGATGTTTCTGTGGTCAAGAGAGTTCAATTTTCTAAGAATTCCAGTTTTATAGTGCATTTTTGTAACTTTTTATATGACCAGCTAGGTGTTTGATATACAACCCATAATGTTATCTTTTAGGACAAAGCACTCATATTTGTGTACGGTTCCATGAATTAGTTACATGTATTTGAGGCGGTACTGATATTAGAGAAACTGTTTCATCAAAAATTATTCTTGTACTCAAATTTATCTATTTATCATTGCAGTTTTTTGGAGTGCAGCGAACTAGTTAGAGTGATGCATGCTTGCCTCAGAGTCCCCGAGGCTGTCTTTGATTGTGGTAATAATGAGTAATGTAAATTATTACAGCCAAGTATTTCCTACAAAGTGTTTGACAATGATTGGACTGCTGTGACCGTTGCTGCCAAAGCTACTTAATACTGTCTCATTAGTGCTTTGTCTATCCGTATCTGCCTACATGCTGGCTGAAGTCTTACTCTGATGTGCCACTGCAGACTCTTCAGTCCAGGGACTTTTTGTTCCATGTTTGTGCTACTCCTCAGCCCATGCAGATGCCAGAAGAGGTGTTACTTAGCCAGCCTTCTGCACGGTCCTGTTGTTAAAATACTTCTGCCTTGGCTTACTTGCAGCACAGCTAATAGTGAACACATTCGTGTTTGGAACAGGCAGATGCAACTTTACCTCAGATTTCCAAGTGAGAGGTTAGACTGACACTGTAAAGAGACTATGTGAAGTATAATTAAGTTAGTGCTAAAAAGCCAGTCTAGCAGTAGTTCAGTCCACAATAGTTTTGTCTGTTGAAGAGGAAAAGCTAGGACAAGAACCACAACAAAGCTGGTGAAGGGTCTAGAGAGCACGTCCAATGATGGGCGGCTTGAGGGAACTGGCGGGGGGTTCAGTCTAGAGAAGAGGAGGCTGAGGGGAGACCTCATCGCTCCCCACAACTCCCTGACAGGAGGGTGTAGCCAGTTGGGGATCAATTTCTTCTCCCAAGTAACAAATGAAGAACAAGACGAAACAGCCTCAAGTTGCTCCAGGGGAGATTTAGATTGGATACTAGGAAAAATTTCTTCACCCAAAGGGTTGTCAAGCACTGGGACAGGCTCCCCAGAGAAGTGATGGGGTCACCATCCCTGGAGGGATTTAAAAGACCTGTAGATGAGATGCTTGGGGACATGGGTTAGTGGTGGCCTTGGCAGTGCTGGGTTAACAGTTGGACTCAATGATCTTAAAGGTCTTTTGCAACCTAAATTATTCTGTGACCCTGTGAGCCTATGATTCTGTGAGGGCTCCAATTTACTTTGCCCTCCAGGGCATGTCAAAATACACCATAGCAGAAATAGTGATTTTTCCACCTTCTCTTGCTTTTTGTGATGGCAGCAAAAGCTTTCCTTACATGGTGGCTTGTTACCATCTTTTCACACACAGTACCCTCTCAAAGCACATACACCCCCTCACTGCAAGAAAGACATCGAGGCCCTGGAGCGTGTCCAGAGAAGGGCAACGAAGCTGGTGAAGGGGCTGGAGCACAGGTCTGATAAGGAGCGGCTGAGGGAACTGGGGGGGGTTACCCCGGNGGGAGGTGGTGGAGTCACCGTCCCTGGGGGTGTTTAAGGAAAGGTTGGATGTGGTACTTAGGGACCTCGTTTAGTAGGTAATAGGTGGTAGAGGGACGGTTGGACTGGATGATCCTTGAGGTCTCTTCCAACCTTAATGATTCTATGATTCTAACGTTACATCAGACAGTACACCTTGCTCTTTACTGCTTAACTGGTGAGTTAAAGCATGGTTAGAGTGTGTGTTCCATAGAGTGGAAGAGAAGGCCATTGTCGTGGTTCGGCCCCAGCCCCAGCCGAGCCCCACGCAGCCGCTCGCTCACCGCCCCGGCAGCAAAACACGGGGCAGAATGAGGCAACAAGGGCAACTGGCTTCGAGTTGAGATAACGGCCATTTAATGGG
>VWZZ01003248.1:710896-724227 GCA_013399095.1 Psophia crepitans
GGACAGTGCGAGAAGCCGAAAAGTCCTTGGTTCTGTGTAAACATCGCCCAACAACAGCAAAAACATCTCCACTATCAGCGCTGCTTCCAGCACAAATCCAAAACACAGCCCCATACTGACTTTCTTGAAGAAAATTAACTCTCTCTCAGCTGAAACCAGGACACCCGGGATGTAAACAACCGCGGTAACAAACGCAGTACTTTGCCAACCGACGACCAACGGACCAGAGGCGCAGCCCGCAGCGAGACCGGCCCGGAGCAGCCCCGGGCCCCTCCCGGGCCAGTCCCTTTATAGGGGCGTGACGTCACGTGGTGTGGAATAGCGGCCGGCCCGGCCCGGCTCACCTGGCCCGGGCCTGAGCATTAACCCCGGCCTGGCCGCAGCCAGGACAGCCATAGTCCTCTCTCATTTCATCTCTTTCATAAGGAGGTATTCCCTGAGAGGTGTAATCCAAAACTCAGTAGCAAAATTTTGGTTTGCATTGACTTAACAGCCAAAAGATCATTTACGTTTCATTTTTCATTTTCTGTTAGAATCCAGATTTGGATTTGGATTTGGATTTGGATTTGGATTTGGATTTGGATTTGGATTTGGATTTGGATTTGGTAGAATCTTTCAAAAGATTTACTTTCAGTTGAAAACTTTCATGTTTTTTCATAAATGTCTATAGTTTAGACCAAGGAGGACACCTAGATCACTTATTCTTCACTTTTATGTAAAAGTCTTTAACTTTTGACCAGATGTTGTTCTGCTGAAATTTAAAACTTGCATTTGGTTAAAACATGTCTTCCATAAAGTTATTCAGCCTTGGCTGGATGGGTTCAAGAGATGGGGAATCCATTGCTTCCTTCCTTTTGTAATTTGTCAGACTGTTAAGAGGAGTGGCTCATTTCTGGTTTGGCTTCATCTGGTTGCAGGTTCCAGCCATTAGTTCTTGCTGTGCCTCTTTCTACTAAGTTAAAGAGCCATTTAGTACATTTGCTTTTTCTCTGTGTGAATTAGATACTGGAATCAAGTCAACACTCAATTGTCTTTCGAGAAACAGAATAGGTTGAGTTCTTGAAGTCTCACTGCAAGTTAATTTCTCCAGGTTTCAAATGCTTTTATACGTTATTCTGTGGCATTTCCAGCCTTTCAACATCTTTTCTTTGAAATGGACCTGTCTGCATCTCACTAATGTGATACACAGACTTCAAATCTTCACTGCCTGATTTACTCCCGTTTCATTAGCCAACAGCCACATTTGACCCTTTTATCAGCGTACTGTAGAGTCAGTTTAGGGGATGCTTGTCCAGCAATAGCCTTCCTAGACCTGCTGCTCTTCATCTTGGTTCTAAAGTAATGTTACTGAATGTTGCAGGTAGCTTAAGAGAAAACAAAACAAAACAGCAGATTAACGGCAACAGAAAGGCCATCATCTTTCTTGTTAATAGCTGTCCTGCCCGTCTTCACATTTACAGAAGATTTACCACCCATGAATTTACATGTACTTCCTGTGTTGCTGAATAACTATAGGATACTCCGGCAGTAACATTTCTGTTTGGTAGCGTTAACTGCCTTTGCAGATTACTTAGTCTGCAAGTTCTTAGAAATAGTGAATAATACTACTTCTAAGATGTTTTCTTGAGTAAACAAGAATTCTAGATTTGTGCCATTTGTCCCCTCGTGAATTTACGAAACATTAATCAATTTCTGCCTAATTTGAAGTTTTAGTTGTAATCAAGTTTCACCAAGTTTTGTGATAATAGTTTGCAGCACAGAAGAAGAAATGAGGGGTGTATCTTTATCCTGATAGTAAAAGGAAGATTTTTTTAATGTCTTCTTTGAAAGAAAAGGGGGAGTAACTCAGGTGCTAGGCACAGTGCCTGGGAACAAACAGCTAGCAAAGCAGCCGTCATCACCAGCCCACTGCAGCAGCTAAGTATCTCCAGGGTGATGAAAGTATAGAGGGTCTTTCTTCCAGAAGTTTCTTGTGAAACTTGTGAAGTAGATGCTGGAAAGAAAAAGGAGACAAAGGACTTTCTAAAAATGCTTAGCAAAGTTGACATAATTTGTCTTGCTGCTCATAATGTTCTGGAGGAATAAATCAAATGCCTGACAAAAAAGTCATGGAATCACAGAACGGTTTGGGGGGGAAGGGACCTTAAAGCCCATCTGGTTCCAACCCCCCTGCCATGGGCAAGGACACTCCCCACCAGCCCAGGCTGCCCAAAGCCCCATCCAGCCTGGCCTTGGGCACTGCCAGGGAGCCAGGGGCAGCCACAGCTTCTCGGGGCACCCTGTGCCAGGGCCTCAGCACCCTCCCAGGGAAGGATTGCTGCCTCCCAGCTCAGCTTCTGCTCCCCTCCTGGAAGGGGCTCCAAGATCACCCCAGAGCCTTCTCTTCTCCAGGCTGGACAAGCCCAACTCCCTCAGCCTGTCTCCAGAGCAGAGGGGCTCCAGCCCTCAGATCAACTCTGTGGCCTCCGCTGGGCTTGCTCCAGCAGCTCCAATGAATATATTCTATTTGTATATAAATTATCCGCTAAATATGCTAATTCATCAAAGAGTGAAACTGAATTTGTTTGCGACTTATTTTCCATTGAGTTGCATTGGCTTAAATTAGCCAATGTACCTTAATTCTTCATTAATAGACTTCAATGTCACAGCACTGTGAGTCTGAAAGACATTTTTAGCATGCCTCAGCTTCATCCCCCAGCCCAAGGCAAGAACAAATGTTCTGACATCACTTCCTGACGGGTGCTCACCTCACTGGCTCTTTCCTTTGTGTGGTGGGATGACGCGCCCTCACTGGGCGGTCTCTTCCAAACTTCCAGTTTTAGTTACCCAGCTCTTCCTTGGCATGCATACAACTTCAGGAACAACCGAGTAAGCAACAGTTACCCCCAAAAATACATCAGCTGGTTGCATAGAGCGGTAAGCGCTGCGAATGATTATTCTACAGCAGATGAGTTGCAATGAAAATTTGAATGAACTGGGATTGTTCTCCCTAAAGAATAGTACATTTCCCACGAAGAAGAACAAGAGAGAAAGATGGACATGTAAAAAGTTCCAATAAAAAGAATGAGAACTTATTTTTCATGTCGACAGTACCTGAGGTAGGAATTTATGGACTTATATATCCATTTTTCCATTATTTTTCTTGAGATTTATGTCAGGCTAACTGTGCGAGTAGACTCGTCTGAAATTTGGGATTAGGATTTTTCCCATCTTCTGTAACGTCTCTGCTATTTTAAGTGTTATTTAAAATTAACATCAGTAGTCAGTTAGCTGGTTTATGACTCCTGAAGACAAACTCTGCAAGCTTGCTGATTTAGAAATATTTATCCCTGAGAAGATCTTGATGAGCAGCGAAAAAGAATGTACTTCATCAAACGCTTAGCCTTTTTTTTTTCCAAATAGAGAAACATATATTGAAAAATTTCATACTTTCTTCCCCATTGTTATTTACAGTTTTACTATCTCCATCTGAAAATCGACATGTTTGCTATGGATTGCATTTGTTGCTTGTATATAAAACAAAAGGTTCTTCATTGTGCTAAGTTTGCCAGCTATAGGTGGTTTTTCCTCAGATAACTTTAGCTTTCCTTACCGTCTTTTTATGCCAATAGCAAGCTGTTTCCACTTTTTTCTATATTCCTCAACTGATTTCACTTTTTTGCTGAACCAGGAGGACTAACACTCTATTTTAGGGTATTTTGGTCATCCAACAATCTTTTTAAAAATACTATTTGTTCATTTGTGTTTAAAGTTCTCATCTTGATTAAATTTGCTAATCTTTTTCCTACCTTGTAGAAAATACCCTTTTTGAAGCAGCGAGTGTGCGTGTTGCTGGCTGAGGCTCCTCTCGGTTCAGTCCCACCCGATGTCACCAGGTCAGGTTCGGTGGCCCACCCCAGGCAGCCTCACATTTGTCTTTACCCATCACAACACTGACCGAAATGGTAAAATCGTGGAAAGCATTACAACTTCTTATGTTAGAAAATGATCATTCATAGTTTTTAGAGATTTTTTACATTTGTGACCACCAATATCCATATACTGAGTTGATGTCTTCCATGGTGATGAAGCTCTCCGCACATTGCAGAGGTGTGCTTAGGGAGAAACTTAGTCCGTTCTCTGGTTTGCCAAGGTTGTCTGTCCCAAACCTCTCCACCAGCATCTCTTCCTGGGCTTTTTTAGCAGCGAATATATGTGCAGTGAAGACCGAAGCTCATATTTATCAGCATTGTTGGAATAAGTAGCGGTGTTTTTAGAACAGAGCACCGCATCTTCGCCATTTTTCTGCACTTGGTTCACTCTAAATAGGTGATAAACAGACATTTTAATACTTCAGGCAAACAAATTGTCTGAAGGGCTGTCAGTAATGCCAGTTACGTCGAATTCCTCCTCGTGGCTGTGGCTGTGGCTGGGCAACAAACAAGGACTGAAAAAAGCCCTAGCAGTGGCATGGGATTGATTTTAACATTCCTTTTCTTTTTCTTTGCCACATAAATTAATTTTATTTGCAACACATGGAGGTTAAATTTATATCATATTTGCCTTCTTAGCACCCTGCCCTCAAGTTGCTAATTTAACAGTTTTCTGGCTGCTTCAGCTAGTTCTCAGCCGGGAAGATTAGTTTCCCAACCTGTGAGATAACCAAGAGATGAGAAACGTGGAGCTCCGCGATGCCATTTTTAGAGGCCCTTTTCACAGTATATTTGCACTTTAAACTTTCTCCTATCAAGGAACATGCCTATATTTGGAAGGCCCAATTTTCTGTGGAGAGGACTTGTCATTTTCGGCTAACCAGTATCAGCAACTAATCTCTTCATGTTAATGTTCAGGAACAGTGAAGTGACCTGTTTTGAATGTATTGTGATTGTTATCTGTTTATTAAAAGCAAAAGCAAACAACTGCTAATGTTCAGGTGCTGATTGTTTACACCGCGTTAAGGACAGGGCTAATTTAAGCAGATGTATTATATTCTTACTTTATGACGTGAAAACCATACATGATGTAATAATTGTTTCTAATATATTTATATCAATATTATGAATACTTATGTATTCCAATAAATACTTTTATTTAGTGAACCGCATTGGATAACTAATATTTTTTAAACTATATCCCAATTTTTATGTGAAAGAAGAGAACAGGACATTTCCCCCCATATTGATCCTTTTATTTTAGGTAGTTTGCAGGACATATCTACAACAGCTTAACAGAGAAATAATCCACATGGTTAATAGGGTAAACTGTTCTAAATTATGTTTGTTATTGCTGCTGTGAATACAGAGGCGAGTTTGAAGGTAAATGTCGTGTACTTTTGAACAAACAGTGTGAAGTGCCCATCATTGCTTTTAAGGACAAGACTTGGCTTTTTGAGAGTTTAATCTTTGTGGACATGAGGCATAAAAGTTCTTATTCTTTTATCTGAGATGTTTATATTAATATAGCATTTTAAATGATCCAAGTTAGAAAAAACAACATGTATACATTTGATTTTCATTACATAGATACATATCTGCATCCAAAGAGGCATGACCAGCAGGGCGAGGGAGGGGATTGTCCCCCTCCACTCTGCCCTCGTGAGACCCCACCTGGAGTCCTGCGTCCAGCTCCGGGGCCCCAGCACAAGAAAGATGTGGGCCTGTTGGAGTGAGTCCAGAGGAGACCACAAAGATGATCTCAGGGCTGGAGCCCCTCTACTATGAGGGCAGGCTTGGAGGAGGAGCTGGGTTTGTTCAGCCTGGAGAAGAGAAGGGTCTGGGGTGACCTCAATACTTAGGTCACTTAGCCTTTCAATACTTAAAGGGGTCTTATAAAAAGGACGGAGAGGGACTCTTTACTTGTGTAGATAATGATAGGACAAGGGGGAATGGGGTTAAACTAAAAGAGGGGAGCTGGAGCTGAGCTGGGAGGCAGCAATCCTTCCCTGGGAGGGTGCTGAGGCCCTGGCACAGGGTGCCCCGAGAAGCTGTGGCTGCCCCTGGCTCCCTGGCAGTGCCCAAGGCCAGGTTGGATGGGGCTTTGGGCAGCCTGGGCTGGTGGGGAGTGTCCCTGCCCATGGCAGGGGGTTGGAACCAGATGATCTTTGAGGTCCCTTCCCAGCCAAACCATCCCGTGATTCTGTGATTCTATGAAATAAAACCCACATTGGTATGGTATCTGAAGACCAACTTTTGACTCTCAAATACTCGCAGTGAGTCCCACAGAGAGTTTACGCACGTGTCTGAGAGCAGACCTTACTTGCCCTGCTACGCAAGGCATCTCATTTTTGTTTCCACCTTTGCCTCCAGATGATCGGTGCTATGACATCAGTTTGTATACTGAACTGAGGTGTTAAACTCAAAGAACTTCTCCTGTGTATTTGAACACTCCTGCTTGGTGTGACAAGGAGCGTCCCAGCCCTACCAGAAGGTGTGCGTGCTGTGACTGCTCCGACGGGAGTTTTCCGATGCAGCTGTGCCTGTGGGGAACGTACACAACATCTCAGAACCCTTGTGTGTCAGGAGCAGGCATCACGTCGCAACTGTAGGGTAATTGAACTTCGAGGACTCATCATTAATCTGAGTAGATGCATTAAAATGTTTGGTAATTTGGGGGCAAAGGTCTAGATTTCTTATGCAATGTGGTCCCCTCAGTGAAATCTCATCCCTTTGCAGCACAAAAATTTTCCCATGAAGTCAAACACTTGTAAGATGATGGTTGAAGATTTCCTGGAGCAGCGGTCTCCTGCACTCTGGTACTAATGTATGTCAGAGCTGCAAGATAGGATTTGTCTTGTTTCAGGAGTGCTCTGGATGTTTACGATTTTGACGGTTCCCTGCTACTGATTGCAGAACTCAGACTCGTACATTAGGTACAGCTTGCAAAGTCAGCACAGCTTATGAATCTTGCAAATTCCTTTTGGCAGCTGGGGACCTGATTCAGCTGCCACTAAAGATTCTTGGTGGTTTCGGTGGGTCTCACATCAGTTCTTTTGTCTCCGCAGACCGTTATTTTAAACCACATGCTGAGTGTGAACTAATGACAATTTTTAAGAGGGGGGGTTATCTTCCTTTTTTTAATAGCCCTGGATAAAACTTATTCAGCGTTTGTGTCATACTTTGTTGAATACAATTCTCTCCATTAGCAGACATCTCCTGTCCTCCAGGGAAGTGTCAGCTTCCCATAAAGATCTGCCTGCCTGTGCAGAGGAAGGGGTGCGACCTGTGGTGATGGGGAACTGCAGCAGGAGGGACCCTGAGCTGTTGGCTGGCAGTTTGGTCACCTGCCTTTGAGATGTTGTCTTGATATGCCTTCCACTGAAATGGGAAGAGAAGTTGGTGGCCACTTCTAATGTCAGTGGTCTAACTGCTTCACCGTCACAGAGCTGAAGGCTCTCCTTTCCTCATCCATCCTAAACAAGAGTGATTCTTGCTTGGCTTTTTCAAGGAATAGCATTCATTGCTTGCAGGCCGCAGCATCAGAACTCAAGACGTTGCTAGTCACCACAACTTTGATTAGCCAGTCTGCGCTAATTGGTTATTTTTACCAATGCCTTCTAAATGCCATGCGTTTTTGAAAAGGTAGATCATGGGACAGAGTAGCCTCACAGGTAACAGCGGGGCTCTTGCACACTAAGGAGAGGAGAAATCAGTGACATAAGAAGAACCAAGAGATTGATTTTCATATTTACTGTCTCTGAGTGAGGACAAAGTGAAGGGAAACCACAAACATCCAGAGGAGGTGGCACCAAACTGCAGCAGGCTTTCCACCAGCCAAAGGCCACGGGTTCACTTCTGGATCCAGCACAGCAAGAACCTTAAACAAGGAGTCTAGATGCAAACTGTGCATTAATGCTGGTATACTCAACCTGTGGGAAACCCAGCTGTACTGGGAAACAGATGCCACTGGGGAACCCGGCGTGTTGCATGATGCCAGTAGAAGGTGCACACACCTAAGCTTGGGAAGATCCATTCCTATATCTCCCCACATCCTTCTGTCTTTTTTCCAGAGCAGCTCAAGGCTCAGCAGAGAAAGGAGGACCCTTTTTGTTGGTCAGTGTGTTGATCATAAAGCTTATGTTTTATTTTAGAAATAAAATTTTGAAAGTTCAAGATGTTTAGAAATTCCAGATGAAATCAAAGTATGAGCATGTATATCATGTGCCGTCGGATTGTCTCATTTCGCTTTCTGAGAGCTCTGCTACTCATGGATGCGGGGAGGTCCTGGTTTCTGCTCACTTGTGTCTTCACTGGAATTACATTTTTATTTGCATGGTTTCAGCAGTGCACTCAGAGCTTCTAGTTTGCACCCACAGATAAATAATGTTATCTTGGTAACAGCAGTCACAGGTAGATTGATTTGTCATCATCCAAAGCTTTTATCAGCCGTGTAAAAAATATTCCTCATAGAGATGAGGAAAGAGAAATTGATTGTGAATAGTTATTCTTTCCACACAGAGGCTCTTTTGTTATATGTTTTGTTAATTCTGGTATGATTTTTCTGCGCTACATCTCTTTCTGAACTTTTCCTCTGATTTAGTGCCTGACTTTGTTTAATGCTACTAAATGATGTACTGAAGCTTTACAAGTGATATTTCATCTGCCAGAGAGACTCTGAGCTGAGTGCTGTCCCCAAATATGATATTGTGTTAGCATTAGTATGGATATTGATGCAAAATCAATGCAAATAGACTCCACATCTAATCCCACACTCCCTCACTCAAGTTCGCTGGCAGCAACAGCAAGTTACTTCTTTGATTTCAGTGCTGGATACGCAGTATTTATGACGGGTTGCACTTTACAGACGTATTTTGGTTATCATTATGCCGCTGCACATTAAAACAGTTTTTGGAACTAAAATTTTTTCGGTATTGTTGTTAGAACCCACCTAGACAAACCATGTTTGGGCTTTGGGTTATTTAGATTGTGGCTTGCCCCGGTAAAGTCATCGCCAGCTACTTGAAGGTGCAGAACGTAATTAACATCTTGCAGGCTGTACCTACAGGCAGCTCAGGACACTGCTTGCAGGGGTGAGTGCCCGTGATCTGCAGGGCAGGATTTGGGCATTTCACACATACTCCTCCTCTGGATGGCTGCAGAAGAAGTGTCTGGCTCGGGCGCACTATTAGGCGTAACTAATTGTTGTTAGTGTAACTAACAACTAATACGAAGAGCAGGATAGAGGTCACCACAAGACTTCAAAGGTCTTAACAGGTTAAGGTTGGAGGGCAGTCTATCCCCTCGCTTAATCTGTTGCCATATCTTCTGAGATTTGTTGAAATCTTCAGTGACCTCTAACCTTGACGTGTTGCTCTCCCATAATTTACCGGTCACATGCCATTTTCTTTATTTCTGTCCATTTAGACAGGCATGGGACTGGCGTCTCCCTTTTCTGTTCAGATATAAGTGTGCCCAGGTAAACAGCTTTTTGATGTGGAATGAAGACCGTGATTTAAAACCGCCTCAATGCTCTTGCCCTGCTAGCTTCGGACTCATGGGAAACGGTTGTTTTGCTGTGGTTCAGCGTGTGGTTTGTAGATGACATTTGACATGTAGATTCGGCTCAGGTTTGAAATCTAGCTGTTATAATAAATTGGGCATTGTACAGCCATTTTCAGAAGATCCTAAATATCAGACTTTTATGAGTTGCTTTCTTAAACCTAACTGTCCAAGAGTGGTTTAGTTTATATTTTCAGTAAACGTCAAAGCTCCTATTGGCGAAGCATGCAACTCAAGGACTACTTATATTGTGGGAAGAATCAGTAGATGCTCCTCCATGGTGTTTTAGTATGGAAGGCAAACATCCATCAAGGAAACTCTCCTGTTCCTGGTGGTTTTGGGGTTGGTTTTTTTGCCCTCAGACGCAGCATTGCGTCTCTCCCGTCAGTGCCAGTGCATGTGAGTGCATTTCCATAGCGCAGTGTCGAAATGCGTTCCCTCTTTCCCAGGCATCAGGCGGTCACTTCTCCTTGACGGTGCATCCCAAAGTGATGTGCAAAGCAGAAGGGAGGGTGTTCTTCTCTTCCTCTCCATGGATGCTTCTCCTTGGGAGAGCCGTGGCCATTCCCACAGGGACAAGGCAAGTGGACATCCCAGTGCTGGAAGGGATGGCCTCTGGCTTCCACTCTCTACCTTTTGTTGCTCCAGCATCCTACCCTATGGTCTGTTCTGGTGTCTGAGCAGGAAAACACTCAAAATTGATTCAGCAAAGCAAAGTAATATGCAGCAAGATACTTGCCCACACCAAGCATGGGTTCAATTATCCTTTTAACCAACTAAAACACTTTAAAAGGGCGACCGAGAGGGAGTGAGAGCAGCCCCATGTCAGATTTAAAGTTCAACAGGGGAAAAAAAAAATCATACAAGGATTTCACAAGCAACGACACTTGGATGGTATTTGGAAAATCTTTTGCTTTCAAGACTATCTTGCGATTAACTATGGGAGTAGCACATCAAAGCTGCACTGACTTCAAAGCTTAGAACCACTTACGGCTTCCAGCTATTACTGAAACCTACCACTTCACCCTGCCAGCAGCTCATCTCAGCTGGCTCTTTAAGTTACACCCATCTACCTCCTGCCTCCTGATTTTGGGGAGGGGAGAAAAAATAACAAAACACCAAAAAAACCCATTGTAAATTAAGTATAGCTGTTCGCACTGAAGCAGTGTCAAAGTCGGGGGGGGGAAAGCAAATGGAGGCATTAAGGTGTTAAAGATTTAGTACAAACTCAAGGGTGATTTACATAGGCACCGTCTCATTTGTCCAACTCTAACGAAGCCGCCTGCTTTGAGGAAGTTCCCTGACTGCGTTTCACCGCTGCGTTAAAGCCCCTGAACGAGGTGAGCAAGCTGCTTGGGCCAGTACTTAGGTCCAGATGTTACCTATAGCTTGGCACAAGCAAGGCGGCTTCGGCACTCCGGGATATCTCCGTGTATACAGCGTGTGCCATGAAACCAGTTCCCATTCCTGTTCCGCCGTGACAGTCCCCAGCCCCTGATCTGCAAAGGTTCATGCACCTGAAAACAGTGTGTCCGCACTGGGCAGTGACCATCATTTATTGCTGCAATATTACTGATTCTTTTGCATTAGCAGGAGAGACCGCGGAAGCGAAGTTTGCGTACTTTATATTTTGGGATTCCCTGAAACAACTCATTTGTAGTACCGTAGGGCTGTGCTGCACTCTCTGAAGTGATACGAGAAGGCTAAAATGTGCCGAAATTGTAATTTATTGCAGTATTAATATTGTTCAGCACTTAAAATTGTTACATTGTTATTTTCTGATTGGGAGTTTTATGCCTAGGGTTTTTTAAATGGTACATTAATCTCTGAATAAAATTTGTCTTGCAAATGACATATTAATAGAAAGTTAGGAACAAGTGTGGGTCTTTGAGTGTGTTTTATGTAACAGTTTATATGTTCAGTACAGATCAATGACATGCTCTCTAGAGCTAAATGCCATTAATCCATTTACGGCTGCTCATTACAATGAAGAGAAATTACCATTGAAAGAGCCGATCATACGTTAAGGAGAATTTCTCTGCTTCCCTGCGTAGTTTTATATTTTGAAAATGCGTTTGCGAGTGTTTAAATCCAGTATTTCATTTCATTTTTTCCTTTCTATTTACAAAGAAGGAGTTTGGCAGCAGCGGGGGCTCCGGTCGCTTTGCCCTGCGCAGCCACCCCCCAGCCACACTGGGACGGCGGAGGTGGCCCCGCACGGTGCCGACCTGCTGGCCAGGGCCACCCCTGCTCCACGGAGGGGGTCTCGTCCTCACCCTCCTGCCCACGTGATGTGCTTCTGCAGCACACCTACGGCAGATCTGCAGTGCAGAAACGTGGAGGCAGTCAGCGGGTTGTTTTGCGTGGACAGTGGTTGGCGCTGGGTGTAAATAAGTGGATTATGGTGTAGTGTGGTCGGTTGGAAAAAAAGTATTGTCTTTTGAAGAGCTGACATGAAAAAAGTGTACAGGGACTTACTCTTCGATCTAAAATACATATGGCTAATGTATGTTCTGTCTGAAGAACGTGCCTCTGCTTTCCATGTGTAAAGGGGGAGAGGGGAGCTTCCAGCCTGGCTGGTTATGCAGTCGAAATGTCAGGTTATTTTAAATAAATTGTTATTATAGAGTCAGGTATGACTCTACCTATGCATTTACATATTTCACTCTGTGATAAATCTTTTTTCTTCCTCAAGAATGCATTTCTCTTAAATAGGCTGTGCAGATTAGGAACAGCACAGTCATCTGAAGTTCACTGAAAGTATAGGAGCACATCGTGTTTCCTGTCCTTATGTTAGACTTGGCATATTGATTTTTTTTGCACAGCTTGCAGCATAGAAATGTGATCTACAGCTATGGCAAGGCAAGCTAACCACATGTGAATTTGTTAAGTACTGCTGGATTAGCAGGAGTCATCGGACTGTGCAAGTACAGAGACTCGTCTTCTCTAACTCTTTATTTTGACTTAATCAATTAAAATAACAAGTTTTGATTTTATTGGCTGTAAATAAATAAGCACATATCATCTGCAGAAGCTATTGTTTCAAATGCTTGCTTGTTTTCACCACATAAAGGCTCTGTAAGTTAGCTGGGGTACGTACACAGGCCGAGCTGGAGTTGAAGTTACGGATCAGATCCGTAAAGATTTAACAGATGCAGTTAGCCACTGTTTTATAGACTAGCACAGAAAACTCAGGAAGGCATAGTGCCTTCCTCAACTTGCAGGGGATTATCTAAATTTGCCATTACTTCTCATTGTGTATTCTTTGCCTGTTTAATCTTTTATTCCCTATGTGTTCAAAGATACCCAGATTATGGAAGCCACCAGCGCTGCAGCCTGCGTTTACATTTAGTGACAGTACGGCCGCGCGGAAACATTCTTATGGTGTGGGGTTGGTTTCTCTCTACATTATTAAACCTCCATCCCTGAGGGTGTTTAAGGAAAGGTTGGATGTGGTACTTAGGGACGTGGTTTAGTGGGTAATAGGTGGTGGGGGGCTGGTTGGACTAGATGATCCTTGAGGTCACTTCCAACCTTAATGATTCTATTCTATTCTATTCTATTCCTTTAACACCTCCATTACGCCGTTCACCTTGCTTGGCTTCAAAGAGTGGTGCGGCTGCGTAGAGAGGGTGAGGCACAACTCTGCTGAGCAGGTTGCCCGTGGCATCTTAGGAATGGTGATGCGTTATCCGCCGTGTTGATGAGGTTACCTGTTTGCTGTTGGGTTGGAGGGACCACTCCACAGCTCCAGAATCAAATGATAAACTGTTGAAGACAAAGAGAGCACCTAAAGATATTTTGGGATTTGAAGTCATTGCTGTTCATCTTTTGAAACCTTTTACACCCACCCCTCCC